>PVKC010048891.1:0-10830 GCA_004027635.1 Crocidura indochinensis | reverse complement strand
GACAGGCAGTTGAACAATCAAAAAAAACCAGCACTGAAAAAATTAACATTATTACCTACAGTGGTCATGCACCTTAAGAAGTAAGTATTGTGGGGCCCAGGAGATAGCATGCAAAAGGTCATTGGTTCGAATCCCAGTGCCCCATATGGTCCCCTGTGCCTGCCAGGAGCAATTTCTGAGCATGGAGCCAGGAGTAACCCCTGAGCACTGCCGGGTGTGACCCCCCCCCAAAAAAAAAAAAAAAAAAAGAAGAAGTATTCTGGGGTCCTTAGCAATAGTACAGTAAGGAAGGTATTTGCCTTGCATGCAACTTAACTCAGGTTTGATTCCTGGTATTTCATATGATCCCCTGAGCCTGCCAGGAATAATCCCTGAGCACAGATTCTTGTGCAAAAACCCTGAGCACTGTTTCCTGGAAACCCCACCTACTAACACACTCACCCCCCAAAACAAACAAGAAGTATTCTATCCTTGAAGAAAATGTGTTTCTTTTGGGCCAGAGAGATAGCTTAGCAGGCTAAATACATGCAAGAGGTTAAATTTGACCCCTAGGGCCCGGAGAGATAGCACAGTGGCGTTTGCCTTGCAAGCAGCTGATCCAGGACCAAAGGTGGTTGGTTCAAATCCTGGTGTCCCATATGGTCCCCCGTGCCTGCCAGGAGCTATTTCTGAGCAGACAGCCAGGAGTAACCCCTGAGCACTGCTGGGTGTGGCCAAAAAAACCAAAAATTTGACCCCTAATATGACAGGGTCTCTCAGCATTGCCAGGTATATACCTCCTCTCCCACGAAAAGCAGTTTATTTCTTATGATCATATAATACTCAGATCATACTGTTGTCTTAGAAATATTAGAAATGATTGCCTTTTAATAAGTCACAGAAAAATAATAGTGAAAGAAATTCCTGAATCATGTTAGTTCCTTAAATTTTCTTTAGACTGTAATGCCTGAATAAATCAAACAGAACAAATAACAAACTGCTACTAATAAAAAGAATTTGAAAACACTTTCTTTTGACAATCCAGTTGACTTTCATAAAATTGCATTCTTTTTCTTAATGTGAAAGCACATCCTGGGAGACTACTTGTAGCATGAATTGTATGCTTTGATAGCCTGTTACATTATAAATTATGTCATTCCTTCTAGATTAAGGACCCTTTCTTGATAGATCTTTGTTAACATGTTTTCACTGATTTGCTCATATTCCTGAGCAACTCTGGTTTCTCTTTGATCCTAGCCATAGCCTACTTTTGTTTTTGTCTTGGGGTCACACCCAGTAATGCCCAGGGGTTACTCCTGGCTATGCGCTCAGAAATTGCTCCTTAATTTGGTGGACCATATGGGAACCTGGGAGATCGAACCACAGTTCATCCTAGGCTAGCGCCGGAAAGGCAGACAGATGCCTTACCACTTGCACCACTGCTCAGGCCCAGCCTACTTTTGATGGTTACAGAAATGTGTGTATACCCATCCACCAATCATGTTTTTTTTCCCTTTTTTTTTTTTTTTTTTTGTTGTTTTTTTTTGTTTTGTTTTTTAGCTATACCCGGTGATGCTCAGAGGTTATTCCTAGCTATGTGTTCAGAAATCGCTCCTGGCTTGGGGAAACATATGGGGCACCAGAGGATCAAACCATGGTCTGTCCTAGGCTAGCATACGCAAGGCAAACGCCTTACGCCCTGTGCCACCGCTCCAGCCTCCTGTTTTGTATTTTCTTACTAGATAATAGCTATCTCTGTCACAACAGTTTCCTGTTACAGGTTTCATGTACATATTCACGTGTGTGTGTGTGTGTGTGTGTGTGTGTGCGCGCGTGTGTAATATCATTAATTTTAATACTAGCAATAAATTCTGTACCTAACATGGAATTTAATTAGTCCTGTGTTGGGGTTTTGTTTTTCCCTGCTAGAATCATATTCTCCATGTCCTGTAAAGAGTAGCAGAGTTTGCCTTCTTTTTCACAAGAATCACAATCCTGGTAGCTCAATTAGTTTTAATTGTACTAATTAGAACTCGTTATTTTGACTGTACAATTTAGAATAGCAATAACCTATCTTGTATTATTTAACCTATGAATCGGGTAATCAGTAAAAAAAAAAAAAAATAGGACTAAAACTAGTTTTGGGTGTAGGGGGGCCATACCGGTTATGCTCAGGGGTTACTCCTAGCTATTTGCCCAAAAATGACTCCTGACTCTGGGGACCATATGGGATGCTGGGGACCAAACAAAAGTTCGTCCTGGATCAGCTGCATGCAAGGCAAATACCATACTGCTATGCTATTGCTCTGGCCCCTAAAAGTAGTTTTTGAAAACAAGTATGTTTTAAAAAAAAATCCAAAGTCAGCTAGAGTAGAACTTAGGTATATAAATTTTATAATTTCTTGTCATTGTCATCGTCATTATTTATTATCTCAGACAGGACCTTAAAGAAACATTTATTGACAGTGGTGTGATGTCCGCCATCAAAGAATGGCTCTCCCCTCTGCCAGATAGGAGTTTGCCAGCACTGAAGATTCGAGAGGAGTTGTTGAAGATTCTGCAAGAGGTTGGATGTGAATGAACTGTTTCATTTGTTGTCTAATGTGATTTGTAATATCATAGTCTCCATGTCACGGTCTATTTAGATATCCTCTTTCGTGAGTTCCATGAAAGGGATACTTTAAAAATAGAAAGATACCAAATAGGGGCCGGAGAGATAGCACAGCGATAAGACTGCATGCCTTGCATGCAGAAGGACGGTGGTTCGAATCCTGGCATCCCATATGGTCCCCTGAGCATGCTGGGGACGATTTCTGAGCATAGAGCCAGTAATAGCCCCTGAGTGTTGCTGGGTGTGACCCAAAAACCAAAATAAAAATAAATAAATAAATAAATAAATAAAAGATTACAAATAGAATGAGTTAATTTTATATTAAAAGAAAGAACTTTAGTGTGTACCTATAGTTTATCTGAGATGAATAGATAAAACCATGTAGTGGCATGTTCTTCAGATCTACTGAGGCCAGAAAGACAAGTAAACTTAGATTTGAATCTTGAACTGTGCCTTCTCTATGTGGCTAGCCACCATAGGCAAGCTACTTAAAGTACCAAGGAATCTTCTATATACTAGAAAGATGCGTATTTGTTTTATATTTACTTGGATGGTATTATTTTGGCTTAGGGGAGGGTTGTTTGTTTTTCCCTAGGGGAGTAGTTAGTAGGGGCAATTGGTTTTGGCAGCATTGGGGGTAGAAGCCAGTATATGGCCAAGTCTCTTTAACAATGAACCACCCCCCTAGCTTAGTGTTGAATATTTGTATTGGTTCATGTATTTCTCAGGACAAATCCATACAAGATTGTATGTACTTGTATAGTCTTCATTTTACAGATGAGGAAATTAAGACTCAAAAGTTAAGTTACTTGTCCAAGGTCACATAAATTGCAGATGGATGTCTGTGCTTGGATCTGTTTGATTCTGAAGCTCAGGCTGACTCATTAAATTGCTGGCCTCATAGCATGTTTACTTCACATTTCCTCACATTGTTCTGGTTTTCTTTAACTTGTCATAATATTAATCTATCAGCTCCTGGTATAAGCACTTTGTCTTTGTGCTCATTGTATATATGTATCCTGAAAATGGCATATTTTATTTTTGTGATGTAAATGAGTCGGGTCTTGGGTGCCCTTTAGAATAGACTGGCATAATTCCCAACTTCTGAGTGATTAAAATGTCTATATGTGTTTATATTCCCCAGTTACCTAGTGTGAGCCAGGAGACCCTGAAACATAGTGGGATTGGACGAGCAGTGATGTATCTCTATAAACATCCCAAGGAATCAAGGTCTAACAAGGACATGGCAGGGAAATTAATCAGTATGTACATTTTGATTTTTGTTTTTTGTGTTTATATGGGTAGAGAAACACATATATAAATGAATCATCTTTTTAACCAATGGTCTAAAAATGAATCAGTATTTTCTCCTTAAGTTTGAAGTGTTTGTAACTAGTAAAACCATACATTTTCTAATTAAGTGTGAGAGTGATGGGAAAGAGTGCAGACCTAAGGCTGAAGCAGTAAGAAGTACTATAGGTAAAGCACTGGACTTGCATTTTCTGACCCAGGTTAAGTTCCTGACTTCCCATAAGGTCTACCAAGAGTGATCCCTGAGCACAGAGCTAGGACTACACATTAAATACAGTGGGTGTGTTTTGAAGAGTCAATAAAGGTTCAAATTTTGGAATATTTACTTGCCTCACCACATGTTCTTAGTCTAGTGATTTAGACTCAGCCTTTGTTTCCTCTGCAAAACAATTATATTTACTTTAGATCATCAAAATTATTAAATGACAGTGTGTAAAGTACAGTGCCTACCTAGCACATAGACCTCAAAAAATGCTAGCCTTCACATTTGTCCTTTTTTAGGTAAATACTATGCTCAATTAAGACATTATGACAGGTCCAGAAATTTTTTCTTTTTAGAATTTCAAGATTTTATATTTTTGGTAAACATACAAATTGGATTGCGTTTATTAAATTGAAGAAAAACAATTGATGACATTCGAAATAAAATAATGGTCTTTTTTTTAAGTCTGATGATTTAAAACTTAAATCTAATTTCAATGGATTTTCTAATCACTTAGTACTGGAATAATACTGTGTTTGTTCTATAAATGGTTCTAAATAATGGAATCTTCAAGGAAGAATATTCTATTTGTCTATAATATCTTACAGTATGAATATCATTTTGTGTTATGATAGGAGAAGTGCTATTTTGTGAGTTTAATAAACTATTTTTTTACTATAGATGAGTGGTCTCGCCCTATATTTGGTCTTACCTCAAACTATAAGGGGATGACAAGAGAAGAAAGGGAGCAAAGAGATCTTGAACAAATGCCTCAACGGAGAAGAATGAACAGGTATGAGGGAGCAGGTATGAGGAAATGTACTGCGATGGCTTTGGTTTTGGGATACTTAAAGTCAATAAAAAAAAAAAAAACTAGTATAATCTTAAGGTTTTGATATTTTTTTTTTAACTGAGATTTATCATGATAGAACCTTAAAATGTGATATGTAGTGACCACCTCATATCCCTTCCCAGATTTTTTCTAAATCATTTCTGTGGAATGTGCCCTCTGCACCAGTTCTGACAACCTCCAAAACCAGTACTTTTATTTGACCACTTGCAGGACAAACCTCCCCTGTTCCATTTTCTTTCTTTTTTTTTTTTTTTTTTTTTTTTTTTTTTTTTTTTTTTTTTTTTTTTTTTTTTTTTTTTTTTTTTTTTTTTTTGTTTAAATTGGAGTGGGGAGAGTGTTTAGTTTATACTGATTAAATTGAATGCAGATGTATTCAGTTGTAGAACAAGGGAAATAATTACTGTTCACTCATTACCTAAAATGGAGCATAGTTTTCTATAGTTTTAAATGCCTACATAACTTTAAGATTGAAGGATGTTAGTCTTTTATCTAGGATGGTAGTTCTCATATATGTGCTTAAATCCTCATAATGAAACCTGGTATTCAAATAAATACTAAAGTAGTTCTGTGCCCTTTTTTATATATGTAGATTGGAATTACTTTTCTGCTTCAGTCTAAAATGGTCTAAGTTTGATAATACATTTGTTCTTTATAATTTTCTAACATGCCTAATCATTCTCATTGATTGCTTTTTTTCCAGCACTGGTGGTCAGACACCGCGAAGAGACTTGGAAAAGGTGCTGACAGGAGAGGAGAAGTAAGATTTTTGTATTAATTTGTCTTCTTGGAACATACAGAGAATTTTCGACCTGTTTTGCATAAGGAAATATGGCAAATGAAATGTGTTCATATTGGTTGAAGCTTAGAACTAATTGTCAGTTTTGCATTTATTATTTAATCACAGCATTGTTTTGGGTTCTGAGCAAGACATATGGAACATTGGAAAATAATTCATTCAATGAAGACTTGTTTTGAACAAACAGGTTTCTGTTAGGCTCTGGGAATTCAAAATAAAAATAAAGTCCATACTCAGAAAATTCTTGTTAAGCAAAGGTAGGTTAAGCATGCAAGGCTGGTTTAAGAACAGCAAGTAGATTTAAGTAGTGGAGCAGAAGTTTGGTACCTGAGCTATGGAAAGAAAAAGCTATAAATCAAGGTGAAGCATTTTCACTTTGTGGCTCCACAGGAAGCTTTTGAGCATGTACATGAAGTCAACAAAGTTTATTTGGAATCCCTGTTCTGATGGAATGATATAGAGTGGGTTGGAAGGTAGAGAAAATGAAGACTAGTAATAGTTCAATTGAGATGATCATTATGGGGAAGTAGCAAAGGATGATTTTGTAATGCCAGAATTGTAAATTGATAACTTAGCCATCGACTTGACTAAAATTGAAGATACTAGTTAAACGTTTAGCCTAAACAACAGATAATATTACTATCCACTAAAATGAGGGGGAGGTCCCCCAGAGCAATAGTAGAGTGGGTAGGGCACTTGCCTTGCACGTGGTGAACCCAAATTTGATCCCCAGCACCCTATATGGTCTCCTGAGCCTGCCAGGAACGAGCCCTGAGCACTGCCCATTGTTGCTCAAAAAAAAAAAAAAAAAAAAAAGATGAAGATTTGAGGACAAATTTATTTTCAGAATATTAAATATGAAGTACCTGGTGAGTAATTCTTATAAATACTTTGAATCTAGGACTTGAATTTTGGCTATAGACATAGATTTGATAATTCTTTAAAAATAGTCATTGAAGCAAAAGAAGTATAAAGAAATAAAACTATAGGGGCTGGAGAGATAGCATGGAGGTAAGTTGTTTGCCTTTCATGCAGAAGGATGGTGCTTCGAATCCCGGCATCCCATGTGGTCTCCTGTGCCTGCCAGGGGCGATTTCTGAGCATAGAGCCAAGAATGACCCCTGAGCACTGTCAGGTGTGACCCAAAACCAAAAATAAATAAATAAATAAAACTATAGTACAATGGGTACTATAAAGTAATAGTAGCCTGAGTACAGAGCTAGAAGAAATGACTGAGAATTATCAGGTGTGACCCAAAGAATCAAAACGCAAATAAACCCTCAAAAATAATGATGGTAAGCTAATTTTAAAGGGATGTATCACCAAGCAGAATTACAATTGAAGATGAATGAGTAGATTTGCCCCTTTTACCAGAGGGTAACCTACAAGTGAGGCCAAACAGAGTTTTGTGAGTGTGGCAGTCAGGCAGCATCTAGATCATAAGCAGAAAATGATGAACTAGAGAAAATAAATACAGTTTGTTGTAATTTTGAGAATGAGACAAATTGTGGATGGTGGTAAGAGAATCAAAATGTTCTTTGGCTAGCCAATTTTCTCATGTGAATCTTAACGAAATTTAAAGCATGTGAGAGTGTCCTCCAATACCCACACCCTGCTTTTAAGTACAGATTCCCACTCTGTGGGAAGATATTTACCGAAAGATACCTAAAGGGAAGATATTTACCTAAAGGCTGAATGATTTGAACTCTTAGGCATTCGCAAATAGACTTTGTTTGTTTGTTTGTTTGTTTTTGGTTTGTTCGGTCACACCTGACAGCACTCAGAGGTTACTCCTGGTTCTGTGCTCAGAAATCACTCCTGGCAGGTTCTGGGGACCATATGGATGCCAGGATTCGAACCACCATCCTTCTTCATGCAAGGCAAATACCCTACCTCCTTGCTATCTCTCTGGCCCCTGAAAATAGACTTAGACGTTAATATTGAGGATAATAACAGTATATTCAGATAATTACAGTATATTCTCATTGAACATTGTCAGTAGGTTCTTTTTTTTATGTGGGAAAAATTCTTTAATTTTTTTTTTATTTCTTTATTTAAACACCATGATTACAAACATAATTGTAGTTGAGTTTCAGTCATAACAAGAACAACCCTCTTCACCATGCAACCTTCTCATCACCAGTCCCCTCATCTCTTCCTTCCCCCACCCTCACCTGTATTCGAGACAGGCTTTCTGCATCCCTCACTCACTGACATTGTTATGATAGTTCTCAGCAGTTATTTCTCTAACTGCTCTTTGTTGTGAGCTTCTTATCTTGAGCCAGTCATTCTGGCCCTCATCTCTGGGAATTATTTCAATGTCTTTGATTTTTCTTAAAACCCATTCTCTCTCACTCACTAATTTCATGCAGCATAGTAGATTCCATGTACATCCATATATAGGAAAATTTCATGACTTCATCTCTCCTGACAGCTGCATACTATTGCATTCTGTGCATGTAACACAGTTTCTTCAGCCATTCATCTGTTGAAGGGCATCTTGGTTGTTTCCAGAGTCTGGCTATTTTAAAAAGTGCTGCGATGAAGATAGATGTGAGGAAGGGATTTTTGTATTGGATTTTTGTGTTCCTAGGGTATATCCCTAGGAGTGGTATAGCTGGATCAAATGGGAGCTCAAGTTCCAGTTTTTTGAGGAATCTCCATATTGTTTTCCATAAATGCTGCACTAGATGGCATTCCACCAGCAGTGAGAGTTTCTTTCCCCCACATCCCAACCAGCACTGATGGTATTTCTTTATTATCTATTATAACCATGAGAGTTCCTTTCTCCCCACATCCCCACCAGCACTGATTGTTCTTGTTCTTTGTCATGTGTGCCAGTCTCTGTAGTTGAGATGGTACCTCATTGTTGTTTTGATTTGCATCGCCCTGATGATTAGTGATATGAAGCATTTTTTCATGTGCCTTTTTGGCCATTTGTATTTCTTTGATAAAGTGTCCATTTCTTCTCTCCATTTTTTAATGGGGTTAGATGTTTTTTTTCTTGTTAAATTCTTTCAGTGCCTTATATATCTTAGACATTGGCCCCTTATCTGATGGGTATTGGATGAATAGCTTCTCCTATTCTGTGGGTGCTTTTGTATCGTAGGCATTATTTCCTTTGAGGTGCAGAAGCTTCTCAGCTTAATAAAGTCCCATTTGTGTATCTCTGCTTCGACTTATTTTGAGAGTGCTAAAGATGCCTTTAGTTTCAATGTCCTGGAGTCTTTTACTTATGTGTTGTTCTATATACTTTATGGTTTCAGATCTGATATCAAGGTCTTTAATTTATTTGCATTTGACCTTGGTGCATGGTATTAGCTGGAGGTCTGAGTTTGTTTTTCTGCAAGTGGCTGAACAGTTGTTCAAAACAACTTGTTGAAGAGGCTTTCCTTATTCCATTTTGCATCTCTTGCCTCTTTATTAAAGATTAATTGATTATATCTGGGGAGCATTCTCTGAATACTCTAATCTAGCCCATGATCTGAAGGTCTGTCTTTATTTCAATACCATGCTGTTTTAATGACTATTGCTTTGTAATACAATTTAAAGTTAAGAAAAGTGATACCTCCCATATTCCTTTTCCCAAGGGTTGCTCTAGCTATTCTTGGGTATATTGTTCCAAATGAATTTCAGGAGTGTTTGATCCTCTTCTTTGAAGAATGTTATGGGTATGCTTAGAGGGATTGCATTAAATCTGTACAATGCCTTGGGAAGTGTCAGTAGGTTCTTAAGTGACAAAAATAACGTTACAGCATATTTGTCCCCCACAAAATCATTGAGATCTTAAAGATCTAAAACACTTAGAATAAAGAGTAAATTTTGTTCATTCACTCATACTCAACCAAGGTTAGAGCAGTCTATCTTGACATCTCAAGGTAAGAATCATTTCTAAACAGTATGCTCTTTTTTTTTTTTTTTTTTTTTCACATATACTTCAATCCTAGAACAGTTTAGACACCCAGTGAAGCCAGGGATTTGACTGGCTCTATAATAGACCACTTGCAATGCTCTTGGTACAGTATGCCACTTCATAGAATCACCAGTTCTGACCCAAAATAAGTAGAAATTAGGTACTGAGACTCACTTATACATCTTTGTGATGTTAGAGGAAACCAGAGTTTATAGAGAAAAGATACACTTATAGGAGAGAATGTGTAAAAAATCCCGAAACTGACTTGAGTTAAGAATCAGCCAGGGGTCTCAAACTTGCAGCCCAGGCCACAAATGGCCCTCTGTACAACATTTTGTGGTCCTGCCCTAGAGGAATATTTTGTTTTGTTTTAGTTGTTTGGGTCACACAGCCCCAATGTTCAAGGCTTACTACTGACTTTGCACTCAAGGATCACCCCGACTTTGCCTCCTGCGGCCCGCAGGTAAATTGAGTTTGAGACCCCTTAGACTTTCTCATCTACCTACTTTGAGGATCTGCTGTATATAAAACTTAACATAATAACACATACAGGGAGCCGGGAGGTGGCGCAGGAGGTAAGGTGCCTGCTGCCTTGCCTAGGACGGACCACGGTTTGATCCCCTGGTTCCCATATGGTCCCCCGTGCCTGCCAGGAGCGACTTCTGAGCGCATAGCCAGGAGTAACCCCTGAGCGTCACTGGGTGTGGCCCAAAAACAAAAACAAAAAAAACACATACAGCTACCATTTTATGCAGCAATTACATACTTGTGTGTTTATCCCAGAAAAATGAGAACTTAAGTTTATACTAAAGCCTGTATATGTATAAGCAGTTTATTTATAATGATCCAAAATTGAGGACAACTTGAAAGTAAATGGTTAAATGAACTTTTTATTCTGTAGAATTTGAACAATCAAACTAAACAATATATTGATAATAAAACAACTTTAGAAAATCATACTTAGAGAAGATTATTTCTCTCTTTTTTGGGGGGGTAGGGACTCCTGGCTATGCGCTCAGAAATCACTCCTGGATTGGGGAACCATATGGGATGCTGGGAGATCGAACCATGGTCCTTCCTAAGCTAGCATTTGCAAGGCAAACGCTTTACCACTAGTGTCACTACTCTGGCTCTATAGAGAAGACTATTTCTTTTCTTTTTTTTT
>PVKC010048890.1:0-10927 GCA_004027635.1 Crocidura indochinensis | reverse complement strand
CCCCAAAAATCAGTATAGAAGTAATATGTCTATTCTTAGAGAGCACAGATAGCCATTTGAAGGACAGAAATGTAAATCGGAACTGTTTTTATATACATCAGTCTCCTCTTTTGTTTTGTTTTTATTTTTCAAAGTCTCAGGAAATGGACAAAGTGAAAAATATAAAGATTTTAATCATAACACCTCTAACTAGCAGAACTGGTTCCATTTCCACATAACCTATTAATCACACTGCTTATACAAGCAGCAAGTCTTGTTCTAATTTCAAAGATCTTTATCTAGCATGTTAACATACAAAACTTATTACCACTCTTTTCAAAAGAAATAGTCTAGATATTTTATCATCTTAATTCTCTTTGACATGATTTCTTCCCCAACCATTAGTATTAGCAGGTGTTTGAAATAAGACATCTGTGATTTGGGGGCAGTTTGTTAAAAGATGATGGCCATTTGATATGTGGCCAGGAAAAAAGTAGACAAATCTCTTGATGGATGAACTCCCAAGGGCTTGGTGGAAACTGTTCTGAATGTTTTAATGGATATAAAGAACAAACACTTTAAAACTATCATTTCATCACTCTCATCCTAGAATTTTTGAAATGGAAACTCTTATTGAAAGGAATCCAACTTCATAGGTTTTACATAGCCTGGTAATGGCTCTGCTCTTTAGTGTTAACCAAAGTTAAATACCAGGAAGTTTCAGGTATGACAAATGAAGACTGAGTTAATCTGTTGCATAACTTTACATAGTTCACCTTACTTTCCTCCATTTATCTTCCAAATCAAAACAAAGCCTTTCATTTATTCTCACCCATCCTTTGTCTCCTGGAGTGGGAATCTCTGGCCAGAGAGTGAGAAATGTTAGTTTGATAGTAAAGAACTATAACTGGAAAAGTTACTTCCTCTCACAGAAGAATCTGTGGTTTAAAAAAAAAACATGAAAAGATGAGGCCTCAGATATGGTCATTGCAGCTCTAATAAGTAATCTGCTAATATTCTGAATATCCCACCTGATCCTACAGGAATTTTACTGTATGAGTTTTTGCCAGAGTTTTTATTTTCTAGGAGATTGCTAGTGACATGGTTGACTCTGACCTTGGACACTTTGGAAGTATAGAAATGAGATAACTGTATACATCAAAACCACAATTGCCAACACCAACACTATCATGTGGTCTAAACTAAACTGTAGAATTAAATAAAAAAGTGTATTAGATAAATTGGTGTGTCTAGGGATTGGAGAGAACCCTGGTTGATTGGCAGAGGAGCAGGGACCCTGGTGTTAGGTTCAGAGATGGAGTACTATATGCTTGGGACTCATTGCAAGTCAACATTATAACTTAGCAACATTGTCCATCAAAGCACCTATATAATTTTAATTACGAAATTATTATGTAGACTTTAGGTTCTTTGAGAGCAAATAATGAGTGAGAAGACCTTCTCCCAAATTCCCCATTACTAGCAACATTTCTATCTTAGTCACCAGGAAAGTTCCTGGTGTATCTTTTAGTTGCACCACATGTTAGTAGGTGGTTATAAAGTGATGAGTAAGTCCATCACAACTCCTTTTAAAACTTCTATGCTTTCGAAGTGCTGTTCTTTAGACTGCAATGCTTTCAAACACCTCCAGCCTACCATAGTATGTTTCTATTAGAAACCTGGGTTTCTGGTGTAACTAAAATTAAGGAATTCACCTTGGCCCCATAATCTCCCTTATCCCTGAATGGATCTTTCTTGAAGGTCTGGAGAGATTCAGAAAGCTGGGTGGATAGATAGAAGGCAATAATCAAGGAAACAGTCCATTCAATTTTCTTGCCAATTGCTTTCTACTTGGGCTTGGCCACATTTCAGAAAAAGTGAGCTAATATATGGTAAAGTTACTAGCCTAAACTCATATGAACGATTGACCCTATTTAAGAACCTCCTTTCTTTTTCTTTTTCTTTTCTTTTTGCAGTTTTGAGCACATTCAGTTGTGCTCAGTCAGAATTTACTCTTGTCTCTGCACTTAGAAATCACTCCTGGCAGAACTCAGAGGACCATATTTTGATGCTGGGGATCAAACCAGGATTGGTTGTGTGCAAGGCTCACAATATCTCTCTAGCCCCTGGGATATTTTTCTATATGACTTTTCCTAGATCCTGGCACTTTAAAGCCTTTTCTTTTTTCAGTCTATATCTCTCTATCTCCTACCCTTACTGCAAATGCTTAGAATTGTCTACTCCCCTGAGAAATTCTTATTCTACTTCCTATTTCATGTTGATTTCCCAAATTCTTTCCAAAAAAATATATTCCTATACACTCTTCCCTTATTTCCCACCCTACCTCCCACTCAGTCCCATGTTTTCTGTCCTCCAGAAGGCTCCAAAGTATTGATGACTGCCTACATTCACGGTCAGTATATGACCTCCTAGCCTGTTCGATCAGTTTTTATTAATTTTCTGGGCCTTTGTGAATCTAACTGAATTTCAGGTTAGCTGAAATTGCTATAGAAAGGTTTTCTTCCTGATTATTATTCTGAATGCCAGATGTCCCAGTTCTGCTTCAGGCCTGTAATTTCTTTCACATAACCTACGAAAGCACATGCATTCATGCATGCACACACACGTGTACACACAAACACCCACAATTCTTTCTATCAATAGGTTGAAATAGCTACATCTTACTATGTAAATTCTATGAACTCTAAATAAAGTAAAAAATCCAAATAAGAACCTTTGTACTAGAAGGTAGTTTGCCTGATAGCAAACACTTAATACAGGTTGTATTCTGCCTGTAAATCTTTCGAGAGAAATCAGAGGCCTTCCTGTATTTGAATACAACTGCCTCAAGCATGCTTAAAAATGTACTTCTGGAAGTTATCTCAGACCCAAAAAAGAATGACTCATGTTTTCAATGAACATATAACAATTTACTTAAAACTAGTTCTTCCCAATCTATTTTGGGAATTTGTGCTCAAGAGTTGAAGTAGAACTACTTTATCCCACTCATCAAGGAACTCTAACTCAGTGCTTACATTTGGAACTTACCTTCTACTTAACATGAATGGTGGGAGATATGGCAAGATTGAGTACTTGAAGGCACTCTCTTAAATCCTCTTGTGCTCGTGGGGAAGGAATTTTAAGCCAGCTTTCACAGAGGAAAGTAGGCCCTTGACTGCATCCAGCCTAAGTATCACTCATGCATTCATCATAAGAAATTTCTATTTTCTACTTTGTTGGTGGGAAGGGGAAATGAGAACCAATTGGTGCTCAGGAGATCTGGAGGACTCAATAGGTTGTCCAACCAGTCCTAAGGCCTAAGGATGCAATGATCTTTTTCCCTGTGGTGCTGAAGATTCCGTAGCCCAATTCTGGTGACCCCCAAGGCTATACACAGTAGTGCCTGGAAGAATGTGTGGTACTGGGATTCAAATTCGGGTCGAATGCATGCAAAACATGAGCCCTAACAGCTGTGCAAAATTTGGGTCACTCTCAACATTTGTCATTACTGGAGAATATGAAACATATCCAAGTTTTAGTCCACGTTACCAGTCGTAATGTGAATGATGCTTATTAAAAGGCTAATACCAGGAGCGTCTGCCTTGCAAGCGCTAACCCAGGACAGACCACGGTTCAATCCCCCAAGCCAGGATCAATTTCTGAGTGCAGAGCCAGGAGTAATCCTCGAGCGTAACTGGGTGTGGCCCCCCCAAAAAAACAAACAAAAAGGCTAATATCATTATTCAGAAATACCTTGTCTTGGAATGTGGTACCAAAGTTCTTTTGAAATCTCTAATATTTCTTTCCTTCCTTCTATCCCCTTTCACTTTTACAAACAAAACCCAATCTCTGAGACAGATGACATTTCTGAGTAACTGAAGGATGTTTTGCTTAGAAAAACTCCTGCCAAAAATTATGTTTGTCAGTGTACTAAGTGAGAAACCAAGATAAGAAGTCACAGATATAGACAGGATCCTAAAGTGCTGTCTTCCTCTAGTTCATACTTAATCAAGGTTTATTCTAGAGCTACTAACCCTAATCACATTTCTTTTCCATAAGAAAATAACTCTGTACTTTACAAGTTACTATGGTATTTGCCCATTAGTGTGTGTTTCCTCATGCTTCTTGTGTTCACAAGCAACTTTTTATCTTTCAAGCCACTTTCCTTACTACTACACAGCTAAAGTCATTTGAGAGGCATTTCAGGAACTAAATTAAGAAGTAAAAAATACCTCAGCATTTTATTCTCCTTTTCCTCTCCTTTCTCCCTTCCACCAACCCTGCTCTTCTCCTTTCTTACCTGAATCTTTGCATCATGGAAAGCATTTAACAACTGTGGTTCTTTTCCGCCCTAGTATTACAAGAACCTTTGCTTCGGGAAAAACAGAAAAGGTAATCTTTCAAGCACTCAAGGAGCTAGGCCTTCCCAGTGGCAAGGTAATCATAATTGAGTGATGTGTTTCTATTTTGTATTTTAATGTTCTTATATGTAGTAAGCCAGACTTTTAATGTTAAGTCTCCATTAGATTCAGAGAGTGAATCACTGATAATCAACAACTTTACTTGTCTTATTTTGAACATAGAACAGTGCTCACAATTCACCTCCTGCCTCTGCACTCAGGGATAACTCTTGGTTGACTTGGGGAATGTTATGGGGTGCCAGTGATTGCACCTGGGTAGACTTTGTACCAGGCCAGAACTCTACCTGCTAAACTATCTATCTCTCAGGCTTACTAGGTACAATTTTTATCTTTCCTTCCTTCCTTCCTCCCGTCTTACCTCCTTTCCTTTCTTCCTTCCTTCCTTATTTACTTTCTCCTTCTCTTCTTCCCTTCGTCCCTCCCTCCTTCCTTTCCTTACTCCTTCCTTCTCTCTCATTTCCTCCCTCCCTTCTTCCTTTCCTTTTGTTCCTTCCTTCCTCCTTTCCTCCCTCCCTTCTTCCTTTCCTTCCTTCCTCCCTCCCTTCCTTCCTATTTCCTTCCTTCTTTCCTATCTTCTGAAAATGTTAAATTAAATATTGGGTAACTCAACTAATGTAATACAAAAAAAATTGTTTTTGGTCAACTGAATTGAGAAAAGAAAAGGACAGATAGCACTTTTACGCAGCTGTGAAAGCTTTCTTTACAGAAACCCATCACATTGTGACCAAGCCCAATGTTAATGTGAATAACTAATACATTCAGTTCCTTGAGGTAGCTGTGAAGTGTTTTAAAGCACCTCATTCCAAAGAAATCATTTGTTATTGCCTTTGGGTTTAAAATAATTAGTATTAATTTGACTGCCAAAAAAAAAGATTCTAGCCTGTGACTACTTTAGAAAGTAGTTTGAAGTAGACATTTTAGTATGAAAGGAAAATCTCATATAGTTGTCAATGAACTCCTTCACTTATGAAAATTCACAGAATTGGCAAAAAGTAGAATCTGGTCTTGATTTTTCTCATGACCATTTAGGCCAGTGTTTTGTAGCCTTTTTCTTACAATGGTTTCCTTCTGACCTTTTTTTTTTCTTGTGTCCTTCACCCCATCCAACTTTTTAGCCCCCCCAGTCTCCTTCCACCAGTGTAATCATTATCCACCCACCCCTTTTTAACATCCTTTCCAATAGTGACTCCTTTTGAAATATTGCAAGCACCAAGAGGAATCCCTAAGTCTCTTTAATGAGAGACTCTGACTTGGTTAGGGACTTGCCCCTTTCCTTCAATAGAGGAGTCCATAGTGATATTTATTCAATGGGACGCTCTCTAGAGGAAGCCCAGATGTAGCTCATGTTTGAACACACAAACCACAGCCACATGATAACTAGAAATGCTCTAAGAAGATGTCTCTGTTCTAGCTGGATGGCCCACCCAGGCCTGGAGATTGACCTTCTGGGTTCTTTGAGCAAGAATCAGAAATAAACAGCCTGAGGTTCCAAGTGGTTAGCACTTTGCTTCCTGATTTTTTAGATATTTTTTTCTCCAAGGAGAAAAATCATGTTTGCCTGACGTATGAAACTCTTTTCCTTTAACTTTTTTACAGAATGATGAAATTGAACCCGCAGCATTTACTTATGAAAAGTTCTATGAACTGACACAAAAGATTTGTCCTCGGACAGATATAGAGGACCTTTTTAAAAAAATGTAAGTTGCATTCTAAGAAAGTGTCACGGCAATGTAACCCTTTTAGATTTTTGAAAATATTTGTCCTAATATTGTAATATAGTATGCTGAGAGTCTCTAGAAGTATGTAGTTAGGGTTGCATTTCTCACCCCTTAGTTTATCATTGTAAAAGTTTACTTGATATTTTTTGAGAAACTTTTACATGAGGTAACAGGAACTTTCTCCCTTTCCACCCCTTGCATCAGCTTCACTAACTCCTTACAATTTTAACTTGCTCTGTTAGGAATTAACCTGTTTTGTGAACTAACTCGATTCAATTTGGAATGTTATTTTGTTGTTGAAAAGTTCATTCATTCCAGTTATTTTAAATGGATGACTTACATGTTGTTTTTAAAGTGACATCTTTTGGGTAAAGCTAAAAGAATTCCAGACATTTTCTGTAAGCTAGCAGGAATGTTTTCTTTCCTTTGTTATTGCTGTTTTGTTGTTGTTCTTATTTTTTTTTCCTTTTAGTCTCTTGGCCATTTTAAGAATGCACCATTATGTTGGGGTTAGAAAATAAGTTTAGAATTATCATCAACAAATGTCAACATGTAAATCGTACCTACTATAGCATCATATACAAAAACTTACTTTTTCTAATAAATTTCTTTTCAGCAATGGAGACAAAACTGATTATTTAACGGTAGACCAATTAGTGAGCTTTCTAAATGAAGTAAGCTTTTTCATACATTAACTCCATAAAGTCTGTGTGCGATGGCTTGCCTCTCCAGTGTTCTCATTGCATGCTCACATCAGACGCCTTCATTTGCTTTGCTTCTGACCTGCTGATCTTTCCATGATGACTTTACCAGGTGCAAAAATCAGCTGCTGCTCATGTATTCATATGCTTCCTCCATGTTGGCTTTGCACACTGCTTTTTTTTTTTTTTTGGTTGGGTTTCTCGCTTTTATGTATAGCTCCGGTTCTGTGTGTGCGTGTGTGAAGTTTCGTAATATGTTCATTGACTTCAATGTGTCTATGTTTTGCAAGATTATATTTAAGGTACTTATTTATTTTCTATTGCTCTCATTGAATAGAAAGAGAATGGATTGAGTTTACCACACTATTGTTGGATTCTCCATTGCTAACTTTTTCTCATACCTTTGCATGGACTGGAAAGCTTTATTTTTGTCTTTTAATGGATTGCATGTAAGAAAAATAGGTAGGTTCAAATAGAATGTTTGGAGATCAAGCACAACACTGGAGTTCCTGGGTGAAAATATAGCACAAATTAGGCCAATTGGATTACAGGTTATATTTTCACTTCTTATTTTTATAATAAACACAGAGCTATTTTTAGAATATGTTTCACTTGATAATTAAAAACAAAAGAGAAGAATACTTTTAGAATAATAAAGGTTGCGACTTTTATTCTAGCTAAAATGAAAATGTTTTTACATATACATAAATATACATAACAGTATATCATCTGTAATGAAACCCATTAGACTCTAATAAACCCAAAAGGAAAATTCACTTTCTATTTTTTGCAGTGAGTCTAAATAAGGAAAGCATAATATATTTTAAGTTGAAACAATGTATAGTCTCTCATATGATACCATGGAGGAAGGAATGTCACTTACACATGAGGTCTTGTCTGAAGAAAAAACAATTGGCAGATGCATTAGTCAGTCAATAGAATCACATCATTGCCAAGGACTTTCCTTTCTGTTTGTCCAGGTTCACCAGCTCCCAATTTGTAAGACCTCCACATTGGAAAAAAGCAAGCACTCTATTTATCAGCACAGCAGCCTCCATTTTAAATAGTCCATCCAGTGTATGATGATTTTATTGCACTTCAAAATATTTCAAATTTTCACATTCTAATAGTGTTGGGTCTTGCAAATACTATGTTCATAATCTTTACCCAGATATTATCCACATTCTTAAGCCACTGGTGCCCCAAACCTAAAATGACTCATGTTGTTTCCTTAACCCTTTCCCTTTCTTCTGCTTCAATGGAATATCTGTCTTGCTTTAATT
Source organism: Crocidura indochinensis (assembly GCA_004027635.1). NCBI lineage: Eukaryota > Metazoa > Chordata > Mammalia > Eulipotyphla > Soricidae > Crocidura > Crocidura indochinensis. The sequence continues at coordinate 2,825 of PVKC010048890.1, read as the reverse complement.
TTCCTCAGCTTCTTCTTGCATTTGGATATGTGATCATCTGAAGTTTTGATGAGGTGGACAGGAAACTTGCTTCCTATAAAGGGAAGAGTTCAGCTTCAGTATCCCATGCCACTTCCTCAAGAAAAGTCCACTGTGCCCCCAAGGATGTAGCTGGCTCCGTGTAGCTCTTCAACATTACTGCTGAGATTTCAGTATGCTTTTTGCTGTTTAAAAACAAAAACAATAACAACAACAGTTCTGAACTCCTAAGGCCTCCATGGGAATTTCTTTCCTGCCTTTGCTTTCATGAGGAGATTTTTGTAGGCTTATCCAGAAATCCCTTTTACGATTCTTACAAGTCTAAACCTTTACTTGAGTGAGTAAGTGTGTGAGTGAGTGAGTGAGTGAGTGAGTGAGTGAGTGAGTGAGTGAGTGAATGAGTGAGTGAATGGAATGAATGACCTTCCCATGAGTCTCAGCCGTTCAATGTAAGGACCCAAGAATGTGGTGTTGCTTAGGATCTGGGGTAGTCAGGATCACCTGGGCAGTGCTTCAGTACTCTAGGGTGCTCTCAGCATAGCTCAGGGACTCGGTAGTACAAAGGATTAACCTGGAGTCATCTATATTCAAGATATGCAACTTATCCCCTAGACTAATACCTAGACAGAAATTTTAATCTCACCTACAGAGTTTTTATCAAACTTTTACCTGTCCTTCCTCCTTTTTTCAAGAGGTAGGGCATTCTGCCATTGTTTCTTTGATCTCTCCAATATCAAATCACCCTGTACACAGAGTATCTTCAAAATTCCTACAGAAAAAATTCACTTCAGGTAGCAAGCATTGTCATATACACATAAGAAACACAAACCTAAACATTTTCAAAATTCTTTACTCATAGAGTGCGAAAAAGCTGGAATTCAACCTTACAACAAAAGCCTCAGATCATGCATAAGACACGGAAAAGTACGAGTTTCATGAACAGAAGATGTCAGTACCTCACTCTCATTATTTGCAGGTTTAATTCCAGCACCACATATAGTCCCCAGGCCATACCAGGAATGCTCTCTGAGCTCAGAGCCAAGAGTAAGCCCTGAGCACTGCTATGTGTGGTCCTAAAATCAAAAGTAGTAGTCATGATAATAATAGTGATGATAGGGGGTCAGAGCAATAGCACTGTGGTAGGCCATTTGCTTTGCACACAGCTGACCCAGGACGGAGCTGGGTCCGATCCATATGGTTCATCTCATTTGGTCCCCTGAGCCAGGAGCGATTCCTGAGCACAAAGCCAGGAATAACCCCTGAGCGTCACCGGGTGTGGCCCAAAAACCAAAAACCAACCAAACAGGGGCCCGGGAGATAGCATGGAGGTAAGGCGTTTGCCTTTCATGCAAAAGGTCATCGGTTCGAATCCCAGTGCCCCATATGGTCCCCCGTGCCTGCCAGGAGCAATTTCTGAGCATGGAGCGAGGAGTAACCCCTGAGCACTGCCGGGTATGACCCCCCCAAAAAACAAACAAACAAACAAACAAACAAAAACCAACCAAACAAAAGATAATAAAAAAAATAATAGTGATGACAATTTAAAAAATTAAAATGTCCTCTCTAGTGGGTAGGGTCTATTACTCCTTGAAATGCTAGCACACTTGGGAAACAAGTTCAACTATCATAATCATTTAGTTAGTAAATTATGTCATATCTAGTGGACTGAGGAAATTCTTTGCCTGTATTAAGGACAATAAAAGAAATGAGTGTCTAGGATAGCTGGTTGCGGTCTGCACTATGAGCTACCAGTGAGTGATGCTGCTATATACTCTACGATATAATTAAAATTTCTGATCTTAAGTCTTTTCATCTCTATTTTCCTCTTGTTAATGAGAAGCTAACTTAATTTTTCATTCTTTATTTGACTTCTACAAAGATTATTAGAATAGAGAAGAAAATGGAATTGAGTGGAACATGTAGACAAAGATATAGAACAACATGAGAAATATTAAAAAATTTTAAATACTTAAAATAGTCAAGAATTAGCTTGATTTTCTTGGTACTTATTTTCTTGTTCTCTCTGCTTCACTCATATCTTCACGCAAATACTAAGATGAACAACTTTTAATTTATTTGTATTTTGCAGTTGGAAGACTACTAGAAAGAGGCCAAGATATCTTACCATTTATAGGATCTTTATTCTTTAATGAATAGCCAAAGAGAAATAAGAATGCATTTGGTTTTGTGAGCAACCTAGCCTTCAAAATTATTCTTTTATCATCTTTATATCTCATTTAAATAGTATTTATGCATCTTTCAACATCTCCCCTTCCTAATGCTGATTGGATTGATGCCTTTTCCTCAGTAAATATATGTACATAATAATGGAGGCATTGTCATCATGCTCATCTACTTGAGCCTTGTTCTCTGACCTATTTTTGCAAACTATTCAGAATCTCATTTTACAGAGCTCTGGACATCAAGTCCTGAATATATTGCTTTCTCAAATCACAATGGAAAATGGAAAACTCATTATCCAGCATATTGGTGAACACTTTTCCTTCACTGTTCTACAACCTTTTCACTCTGATTACAACGAAATGTTCTTTTCTTCTGATGTTTTTGCATATACAAATTCTAGTTGTGTTACAAATACACAGCGTGTCATTTCTTTCCTTACTTTTTTGGATTATCCAAGTGCACTATAGTGTCTTTGGAAACCTGAAAAAAAAATTAGGTGATGCCAATGGATAGAGGAGATCAAAGATAAATGCAATTACAACATTGTTGGCTCTTGATTTTTTTTTTTTGCTGAAAATTGGGATAGGGAATTATAATGCATAAATCTTAGGCATGGTCTTCCT
>PVKC010048889.1:0-10827 GCA_004027635.1 Crocidura indochinensis | reverse complement strand
GAGAGAGAGAGAGAGAGAGAGAGAGAGAGAGAGAGAGAGAATGAGATGCAGAATAGTCTCACTCATGTATGGGTTTCAATGAAATTAAAAGTCATTTTTGCAACAATACTCAGAGACAATGAGAGGAGGGCTGGAACTTCCAGTTCACTTCATGAAGCTCACCACAAAGAGTGGCGAGTGCAGTTATAGAAATAACTACACAGAGAACTACCATAATCATATGAATGAATGAGGGAACTTGAAAACCTGTCTGGAGTACAGGTGAGGGTGGGGTGTGATGGAGGTAGATTTGGGACTTTGGTGGTGGGAATGTTGCACTGGTGAAAGGGGTGTTCTTTACATGACTGAAACCTAATCACAATCATATATGTAATCAAGATATTTAAATAAAGAAAAAAATAAAAATAAATAAAAATTCAAAAATAAGAAAAGAAGTAATGTTAATGATTTCTTTCTACATGAACCAGGAGGAGAGTATTCAGGATATAGTAAGAAATCAAAAATCAGTTTTAAATGGAAGAGAAAATTATATTTATAAAAATTCTTTCCCAACCAGTATAAAAATGTTAAGTAGATTTTGGTAAGGAGGCACTAAATATTATAGATACTATAAACTGGTTCACCAATAAACAGATGACTATTAATTTTTGCTATAAATATCTAAGCAAATTGTGACAAGACTATTTTCATTTCTTAGACTCTGAGTCAATACTGGCCTTGTGAGCTCTGAATTTAGAGGAATAACAGGAGAAGGTCTCCAGAAAGTAGATGATACTGCTTGATAGAATTACTCCTCAGTTTTTTTAATCTATCCACCACCTTTTGCTTTGAATATGGACCCAGATGGTGATCATAGCTATTCTTGACGTATTTATCATTAATAAAGAACACACAGAAGCGTTTAATTCAATGAGTGTCTAAGACAGCATTCCTTAAACGGAGGTTGTTTGACCTCTTGGAGACTACAGGTGAAAATTCTGTAAAGGAGAGTAGGGGGCGTCTGACTTAAGAGTATTGTCCAACCGGTAGGACATGGGGGTCACAGGAAAGAAACAAGTTTGGAAGGGGACTGTGGTCAGAAAAAGGTTGAAAAATATTGTTATAATCAATGACAGTGATGATATAACTTTAAAGTTTTTGCCATGTGATATAAACATAATCTATTTTTGTGATTTTTTAAATTTACAAATATAACAATAAAAACAGTGTGGTACTGTATTACATAATAACAGATGCATAGTTTAATGAAATAGAATGGATAACCCAGAGGTCAGTATCTGAGTATATGGTTGATTTATGCTTTGGCAGAGTTATCAAGGATATATGGCGAGAAAGAACAGTCTCTTTAGTAATTACTAGTAGGTCAATTAGATTGCTATGTGCAAAAGAATGTGATACTAGATTAATATTTTATTTCATATCAAAAATTTAACTCAAAATGGATATAAAATAGGAATATAAGACTGAAATCTTCGGAAACACTATGGAAGAAACTATGCTTTTTTTTTTTTTTTTGCTTGTTTTGGTTTTTGGTCTACACCTGGCGGTGCTCAGGGGTTCCTCCTGGCTACCTGCTCAGAAATAGCTCCTGGCAGGCTCGGGGGACTATATGGGACACCAGGATTCGAACCAACTTCCTTAGTTCCTTATTGGCTGCTTGCAAGGCAAGCGTCGCTGTGCTATTTCTCCAGCCCCAACAGTATGCTTTTTTTATATCATGTTTGCAATGATTTTAAAGTTTCAATATCAAAAACAAAGGCAAGAAGAACAATTGTAAAATGGAATTACATATTCTTTATAGAAGAGAAAGTCATAAATAAAATAGAAAGGCATTCTATGGAGTGAAAACAAATATATGCTAACCATATATTTGATAAGGTACTTTTAGAAACTAAGATATCAAGTTAAAAAGGAAATTTGTGTGTGGCCAGAGCAGTGGTGCAAGCAGTAAGATGTCTGCCTTGCCCAAGCTAGCCTAGGATGGATCACAGTTTGATACCCCAGCGTCCCATATGGTCCCCAAGCCAGGAGTGATTTCTGAGTGCATAGACAGGAGTAACCTCTGAGCATCACCAGGTGTGGCCCCAAAACCAACCAAACAAACAAAAACAAAAAAACAAAGGTAATTTGTGTATCAAGACTGAATAGGTAAAATATAAAATTTTTAGACACCTTAGAATGCTGACATACAACTTTGAAACACTTTCATAAGTTATTTATGGTAAACAGCTAATAGTAAAGCATTGCTTTTATTTCATAACTATCATACAGTATAGGAATATTTTCTAAAAATAATCAATTTAAATGTTTATGTTTTCTTTTAAGAACTTTTTAAAAGATTTCCCCTAGGAAACTTAACTTTGAAAGAGCAAGAAATATTTTTCTCCCTTAAACCTATACAGTGTTAGCAATGCATTGAAGTTTGATTAAAGGGACAGTTAATGCAAACATAAATCCCTTAAAATATTTAAAGCATATAAGCCTCAACTCACCTTGTATTTATAAGACAACTTTTTAAAATGAATATCTCTTATAAAAGGAGACCATTATATTGAACAATGCCTTTCTTCCCAATAGAGCATTAGAAAAGCTGGATATATAAATCTACCTTCTGTTACTATATCAGTGGTTGATATTCAATAGACTTTTGCTATTAGGACTATAAATATCTGAGAAAGGAAAAGCTGCACAGACAGAAACTGACTCTAAATTGGAAGGTATCCTTAATAGTCCCCATGGAATTATCTACTCAGTCTTTGAGACCTTTGGTTGTTTTGTGACTATTGAATATGTGATTTTTAAGAAAATTTATACAGGTTTGAAAAGGCATTTGGGGTTGAGGTAGTGCCCTGACCTTCCTCTTCAATAATTCTCAAGTCTATTATTAAGCCTAGTATTACACACCTACCAACAGGAAGAGGGTGGGGAGGACCTCTATCCATGCAGTTGCTTGTGTCATGTCCCCATTGCCTCTTCTGCTTTCTTTTTTCTTTAATATTTTTATTTAAACACCTTGATTACAAATATGTTGTAGATGGGTTTTAGTCATGTAAAGAACACCCCCTTCACCAGTGCAACATCCCCACCACCAATGTCCCAAATCTCCCTCTTCCCCATCCCACCCACATCTGTACTCTAGACAGGCTTTCTACTTCCCCCATTCATTCATACTGTTATGATAGTTCTCAATGTAGTTATTTCTCTAACTGCACTCATCACAGTCTGTGGTGAGCTTCATGTCTTGAGCTGAACCTTCCAGACCTCCTGAAATAAGTCAGAGGGAGAGAGATAGATGCAGAATAGTCTCACTCATCTACGGGTTTTAAGAAAAATAAGACATTTTTGCAATAATTCTCAGAGACAAAAGAGAGGACAGAAATGTATTTTAAAGTATTAAACCAACAATCATGAGGCTGTTACTTATAATCTTGCTACTTTCCTACTAAATTTTCACCACTTCTTTTTTATTGGTTTCTGTTCTTGTCTGAGATTTAAAAGCACACTTTCTTATCTACTTCATTTAATCTCTCCTCTTTCTCTTGACTTTATATTCAAGATCATTGTCTAAAACTGGTAACATTTTGAAAAAAAAAAAGGAGCATGAATTTAAGTTCTCACCACAAATTCTCCTGGTGAAGGAATATTTATGATGATATTTCTAACTACTTTAAAATCTTTTTCAAACTGTTATCATTATTTTATAAATTTTATTAAATAGGTGCTAGAGTGATAATATAGTGATTAGGTAACTGCTGGCCATTCTAGCAGCCTACATGGTTCTTTGAGTTTACCAGAAGTGATCTCTGAGCAACAGAGTCAGGAGTAAGGCCTGAGCACTACAAGATCAGACCCCCAAACAAAAACTCAAAGGAAAAACTATTAAACAGTCTTAATTACTTAACACTGAAGATACAAGTAATCAAGTATTATGGTGCGAAACTCTGTGATAATTGTAGTGTTGAGGATAGCCTCACTAACCCCAACTACAGAAAAAATATTGTCAAGAGAAACCTTATGCAAGAGATTAATTTTCTGTAGAAGGTTAGAGAATGAGCTGGCATGAGTAGCAAAGGGCAGGGTTGAATATGTTGAGGATGTCGTCTTCCCTGGAGAACACTGGGTGATTGTAATAGAAATTGACACTATTACCAAGAGTAAGATAATAAAGGTGTCTCATATTAAGATGAGAATTCTGTGCTGGACTGCATGGTGTCTGAGAAATCTCTATACTATTATGTAAAGTTTTAAAAAATGGATTTTTCCCCAAGGAGTTGGAAAAAATGGACATGGAAGAATAGTATTTAGAAAAGTCTGGTAGAACTCCAGTATCTTCAGAATTTTCACTTTAAAATTAAGGTCAAATGAGTGCATTTATTTTTCTATTGAGTAAATGTTCCTGGATTTTATACTCCCTAGAGCTCTGTTGTCTGGTGAGTATACTAGCATGCTTTACCATTCTCTGCCTTTAGTAGAGTATGTGTTGTTGATTATTGTTTTAATTTCTTAAAAATAAAGTTTTAGGTTGGTTTTAGTTTTTAGTTGGTTTTTAGTTTCTTGTATTTAGCAAGCTAATGCATGTCTGAAAACTTGAATAGTAGAAATTGTCCTCCCATTGTTCTGAAAGTCAGTAGTGTCTCCTTCAAGACTTTGTATAATCCTTTCTTGTCTCTTCTTAGTTTCTGAGGTGGCCAGCAGTTTCTAGCATTACTTAGTTTTGCACTGCATTATTCTGTTCTTTCTAATCTATTTGTCTTCACATGAAAATTCTTCTCTTCTTGAAAATAATCACCTAAGATTGATAACATTAATCTTAATTTGATTATATCTACAAACTCTATATCCAAATAATGTCATGTTTATAAGGAATGGGGAGTTATAACATCCCCATTAGTAATGGGTTATGCTATAAAAGCATAGACTTTGAAAATCAAAATTTAACTTTACAGAGTAATCTAAAATGGCCAGAGCAATACCACAATGGGTAGAACATTTGTTCTGCATGAGACTGACCCATACTTAATCCCTGGCACCACATATAGTCTCCTGAGCAGAATCAGGAATAAGCCCAAGACACCACCCGATGTGGCTAAAACAAACAAAAATACTAAACAAGCAAACCCAAACAGTAATATAGATTCCTTACTATTTCCCTCTCTAAAATAACTGCCAAATTCTAGCCTTGTAAATTTGCTTTTCCTAAAATAATTTAATTTAACTGATTCAGATTTCATTCATTGAGTTATTTTTGCTACTCATCAGCAAATGTTCCTGAACGCCAAGGGAGTATAACGTGACCTTGTTCTACATTTTGAACTTTAGCCAAACTTACAGAAGCACTGACTGGACTCTGGTGCACGAACTCTGAATCATTAATAAGTAGTCTCCAGGACCTTGACACATCTGACACCTGACATAAATAAACAATAATAGTTTTTCTTGTTTATGAGCATGTCATGGGGGAGAAAAGTGAAAGGAAAGATATATGACACCTACATTCCATCTGCAATGCTGGTTACTTCATCACAAAAGAAAATTAGGTTGGTCTAATATTATTTCTTCTTCTCATGACCAACTTGACTATTAGGAAATCAACTTTACTTTTTTTGTAATCCAAAGAGTAAACAAACTTACAAGCATGATATTTTGCTTAAAAGCAAGGTTGTCCCAGATTTATGTGTTATTTGCTTATTTGATAACTATTTAAATAGACCCTGTAAGAAAATATTCTTGATCTGTTGGTTTTAATAAGAAACTTTATAATTCTTATGGGAATTACAGATTTCATAGTATTGTGGTAAAGATGATGAATCAATTTAGCTTTTTGCTATGACTAGCCGTGGCTCTCAATTTAACCTATTGGTTTCTTAAATTTCTCTGGACTTTTTAAAATTCATTTGTTGAACTTCCCAAAGAAACACATACAAAGATGAAGCATGTGGCATTGGAACTCATGAGTCAGGAGCTAGGTTTGTGCCTCAGGTAATGGAGCCTGTGCTTTGCATGTGTGAGGTCTTGGGTTCCAGCCCCAGTACACATGGCTACCAAAACCCTATGAGGTATAGCTCTGTTGACCTCCAATCACCGCAGGGTTGAGCATCATCTAAAACAACAAAATATAGTATGGTAATAACAACAACAACAACAACAACAACAACAATAATAATAATAATAAAAGACAATAGAAACAAGAGCCAGTAGGACTGGCCCATGATAGAAAGTTTGCCACAAAGAGCAGGAGAGTTCATTTAGGGTAAAGAAGGTACTACTATGACAATGATAGTTGAAAATGATCACTCTGGACAAGGACTGGGTGCCAAAAGGAGATAAAGTGATATGCATGATACCAATTTAGTAACAATATAATAATATTGTAAATCACAGTGTCTAAAAGGAAATAAAAGAAGAAGCCACAGAAGCAGGGGTATATGGAGTTGAGAGGCAAGAAGAAAACAAATCAATATTGACATTAGATCTACCTTCAAACTTTAGAAGGGGAAAATTTTCTCATATATAATGTTATAATAAATAAATTTAGAATGCAAACTGTGGGCAATGTGATGAAGAATGTGTCCTACAGTGTCTAAATGGAAAGAAAGAGAGAGAGAAAGAGAGAGAGGAGAGAGGAGAGAGAGAGAGAGAGAGAGAGAGAGAGAGAGAGAGAGAGAGAGAGAGGAGAAATACCTGCTACAGAAGCAGGCAGTAGAGAGGGAAATGGGGAGAATAGGAGGTTAACTAGACATTGATGGTGGGAAATGATCACTGGTAAAGGCACAGGTATTGGTCACTAGATGATTGAAAATCATCAACAACTTTGTAACTGTGACTATCATAGTCATTCAGCTATAAAATTTATCTATAATTAATAATAAAAATTCAAATAGATATTTGTACAGAATAAGTAGTATAAATTGAATAACCAAATTGTTTATTACTTTGTAATATCATTCATTCACTTTCATCTATAACATCAAACTTATCTACCTGCATTCTGTCTCTTCTCTGGGCAGTAGCTTAAATAAAAATAACTAAACAGCCAGCATAAATTAAATGTCTATTGTGCTCAAAATCTCGAGTTCATTTTTGACTTTTTAAACCATACCCAAATCTAATGGATCATTGAATTTACTTAAAATAACTCTAGGTTATATATTTATTTAATTTCTCAGCATATTCTAAATTTGCATCTCCACTTGCATGTACTATTATATTGTCTTTTAACTGACCTCTTGTTTTTCTTATCTAATTTCAATCTTCTCTCAGGATCAGGATAACTTTATAAAATCTATATCCCATTATGTATAGCCTGTGCTCAAGACTTCCCAATGGTGCCTCACTGAGAACACTTGATTCCTTGAAGTGCTCAGGGTCCTTAAGGTGTCAGGGATTCAATCTGGGTCAGCTGTGTGCAAAGCAAATGCCCTATGTTTGGTACTCTGGTCCCCACTTTTCTATCATTTTCATTTCACTTGGTGACAAAGCCAGTAGATTTTGTTTTCTAATATATTGCATTGTTTGCTATTTATTTCCCATCCACCCACTAGGATATAAATATATGAAACAGAAAATTTAAAAAATAATGTCTGTATTTAAGCGCCATGGTTACAGAAATGTTCATAGTTGGGTTTATGTCACAGAATGTACACCATCGGGGTCAGAGAGATAGCATGGAGGTAGGGCGTTTACCTTGCATGTAGGAGAATGGTGGTTTGAATCCAGGCATCCCATGTAGTCCCCTGAGCCTACAAGAAGTGATTTCTGAGTGTAGAGTCAGGAGTAATCCCTGCGCGTTGCTGGGTGTGACCCCCAAAAAACAAACAAACAAAAGAAAATGAAGAATGTACACCATCCTTCACCAGTACAATTACCACCAACAATGTCCTCCCCAACTCCCAACTCTGCCTGACTCTGGACAGATATTCTACCTCTCTCTTTCACTATCATTGTCATGTTAGTTGTCAGTGCAGTTAGTGCTCTATTTGTGTCACTGTTCTTTGTGGCAAGCTTCATATCATAGACTGGTTCTCCCAGCCCTCATATTTATTGTCTCTGGATACTATTACCATACTGTCTTTTATTTTTCTTATATCCCGCAGATGAGTGAGACTATTCTATGTCTATCCCTCTTTGTTTGACTCATTTTACTCAGCAAAATAGTCTCCATGACCAGTGATGTATAGGCAACTTTCATGAAGTCATTTTTCCTAATGGCTGCATAGTAATCCATTGTGTAGGTGTACTACTGTTTCTTTAGCCACTAATCTGTTGCTGGGCACTGTGTTGTTTCCAGAATTTGCTTATTGCAAACATACTGCTATGAAAATAGGTGTGCAGAGAGCATTTTTGTATAGTGTTTTGATGTTCCTGGGATATATTCATAGCAGTGGTATTGCTGGATTAAATGGGAGTTCAATTTTTAGTTTCTTTGAGGAATATCTATATTGTTCCTCAGAAAAGCTGAACTAGTTGCCATTCCTACCAGCAATGAATGAGAGTTTTTGAAACAGGAATTTTTGGCTCATTAACTGTTGTATTCCTGTACTAAAGTGAGCTTGACACTTAATAGATATTTAATATGGGCTGGAGTGATAGGTAGGGTGATAGTGGTAGGGTGTATGCCTTGCAAGTGGCCAACCCAGATGAAGCTGAGTTTGATTCCAGGCATCCCATATGGTCCCCCGTGCCTGCCAGGAGTGATTTCTAGATCAGAGCTAGGAGTAACCCCTGAGCTCCACAGAGTATGGCTCAAAAAACAAAAAATCAAAAACAAAACAAACAATAGATAATATTTATTATAAATGAATATGTAAATCTTGAAGGCACAAGCCTAAGGACAATTTATTTCACATGTGCAGGAAGCTTATATGAAAGAAAATTTAGGGAAATGTTTTTTTTAATCATACTTCATGAGACAACACATATTTCTAGAGATCAATAGAATAATGTTTCTACCTGTTCGGCTTTTTTTTCAATTTAAAATATTAAAATATAAATATTGAATGTGACCTCTAGGGAGCAACTGATATGAAAGACATAAGCTAAAACTGAGAGGCTGACAAGAAAATTCTGCTTAGTTAAGTGAATGGGCCCTTTATCTTTAAATTTAGTCCTTTTTTCATTAATACAAATTTCTCCCAAAATCATTCATTATATAAGAGATAACTTTATGATTTTGTATATTTCTCTTTTTTCCACTTCTGAACCTCTAAGATACCTGATTTTAGAGTATGTATATATCTCGGCAAGAAGCTTAACTATGATTTAATAATAACTTATTTTTTAGAACTATGGTTTAATGAGAACTCCTTTCCTGGGGTGGGTCCTTTTAATATGAATCAAATATGAAAGGCCACAGGTGTGCCTTTCTGCTAATTAGAGAAGCAGGAATTCTCAAAGTAAGGATGAGTAGAGAGCAAAATAGCTGGTTTTATTCAGAGACCATATAATAAAAAAAAAATCAGGTATCATCTGCAGTACACACTCCCCACTTTTCAATGTTGAAATACCATTAAAGAAACTACTAGAGCATTGGCATAAACATTTCACAGAGACATTTTCAGGAAAAGACTGTTATCTAAAAACAATAGACCTGAAAACTTTCAATTCGATCAAGCCCTAAGGAAGAGTATTGGAACAAAGATAGTTCTCTTTTATGTGTTTTTCTCGGTGAAAATTTTCTGGCTTTATTTTGTTGAAGGCATATGGCTCTTTAAAAATCCATACCATTAGTGCTTAGGTATTAACTAAAACTTAAAACTAAAAATTAATTTTTAAAAACTCTCTCTCCAAGTATTAAAAATTTTAAAGACTGGTCTTAAATAGTAATGCTTGTACATTGGGGCTGGTTATAGTCATTGAACACTGTACTTTGGATAAATCCTTTTCCTATTTTACATGCAGTAAAAATACTATAAATTGGATCAATACTTATCATTTTGTTATTTGTACTCTGAAAGTATTGTAGGCTATTGGGCCTGTGTAGGACAGTCAGCGGATCAGTCAAGCCAGGTTTCAGTCTTCTAAAGTCCTGATGACAGCGTAGCACAGCTGAAGCACAAATACAAGTCCTCATGACACCCACCCTAGCATTTTTCATTGCACTCTTTAAAACACTCTGGTGATTTTATACAGAAGATTTGGGATATCACTTGTGGGCCACCAACAGAGCAAAAGGAATGATAATTAGAACTGGAGAGTAAAAATAATCTTGACTTATGATATTTGTATCAATTCTGTCTAGAAATTTTTTCTATTTTTGTTAAAAGAATAATGGTTCATCCACAACTGAGTGGAATCTGCCTGGCACCATAAAAGACCTTGGGGGGAGAAAAAGAGCATGTATGGAGCCTGTACTGGTTCTCATGACTGTATGCTTCAAGGGTAGAGAAACCCTAAATCTCTCAGACCAAGACCAAGAGAATTCTCTTTTCAACTTCCAAAACACTTCCTATGCATTGGCCAAAAAAAAAAAAAAAAGAAGAAGAAGCAGCACAACACAAACATTTTTATGTAGTGCTGGTTGTTTTTGTTTTTTTGTTTGTTTGTTTAGGTTTTTTCATAGTTGCTGGCTTAGGTTTTGTGTTTGTTCTTTTTTTTGTTGTTTGTGTTTTTGAATTTTTCTTGTTATTGCTTTGTTGTTTTCTGTTTGTTATGTTTTGTTTTGTTACCTTTTTCGTCTTTTTTCCCTTCCCTCTTCTAAATTGATATATATGACACCTGAAAGAAACCCTTTTAGTTTCTTTCTTTTCTGTTTTCTTTTTTCCTTCCTTCCTTCCTTCCTTCCTTCCTTCCTTCCTTCCTTCCTTCCTTCCTTCCTTCCTTCCTTCCTTC
>PVKC010048888.1:0-10578 GCA_004027635.1 Crocidura indochinensis | reverse complement strand
TAAGATTATCCTCCTTTTTATTCTTCTTATAAGATATGTTTAATTTTCAACTAGTTGCACCATTTCATGATTTCATGATCATAAGTTTTGAATAGAAATTCATTATATCTTTGAATCCCATCTCTATAATTCCATTCATCCATCTTTGAGCATGCTGTTGTATTTCATACCATAACTTTATACTCATGGCAACTATTAATATTGGTGACTATATTTCCTTTTGACTAAATATGCTTATTTCCTGAATATAGATATCCAAATATGAAATTTCAGAATAATATGGCAGCTCAATTTTAATTTGATACATGTCTCTCCATACAGTTTTCAATATTAGCTGTTTCAGAAAACATTACTAACAGCTGGTCCAATTTCTTTTCTCAGCATGTCTCCAACAGGAGAGATAGTTTCTACCATATTTTGAGATGTGAATTTTGTACTGGTATCTAATTTAATCTTCTTTGTTCTGATTTTCCTAATAACATGATGCATTTTTATTATTTTTGAGTTGTTTCTTTCTTGGGATGCTAGAAAAATCTCCTATGAGGAATATTGTTGGGGCTTGATCAAGCAATAAGAAATGATTTTTGTTCATTTGTATTTTAGGGTAAAGGAAATATGTAATGTAGTCTATCTTAGGGGGGGAGTGAAAGACAAAGACTCAGAAGTTTACACCACTTACTGTGAGTACATATGATTGGAAGTAACTGTGTAGCTATTGATGCTATTGTTTTGTTTTGGGGGCCACACCCAATAGTGTTTTTTGCTCATTTTCACAGGACTCACTGTTACATAGAGTGTACCAGCTCCATCATTTTTAGCATCTCTCACTTAAATAGGCCTACTTAATCAACCACAGACATATTGAAATGTGTGTATTATTCCTTTGTGTATAATAAAACATAGTTATACTCCATGCCAGTTCTACCATGGGATGAAAATGTTATCTTCATAAATGCAGAGCTCACATTATCCAATTTGCTTTTAAACACAAGGTCAATAAGGGAAGGAGAGACATTTTTCAGTTCTATTTACTTGAGTACTTTACCCATAGCAGTTTCAAGAGAGAAGTGTCCTAACCCCATTAAAGATACACAATACAGACCTAGAGAGAAAAGACAGTCCTTAGGACTCCTACCTTGGTTACTATTGACTAAATTTCTATCTCTAGCACCTGCAAGAATTTGCTTCTGTTGCACATATATAGTTCCTTGAGCCCAGGAATTAAATATGTTCTAATCACCATAATGCTTTGCTCTAAAACTAAAATAATAATAGCAAACTTAGTTGGAAAATTTCTTTTATTTGGCCATACTGTCAAATTACCAGTGTGCAAAACTCTAGACAAAAATTCAATATTTTGTCTAGAGTATCTTCCTAAGAAATTAATTCTATAAACAAACACCAAATATCTAAACAGTATACATAAAAACCAAAACCCCTCTAAAATTGGCATTTCATTGTATTGAAGTTATTAGGAAAAGTTTATATCTATATGATTTTAAGCCATAATGTTAAATAAAAATTAAATTAATACATATTTAATTTCAACATTTATAAATTTTTATCATCAGTATTATCTTCATATTTCCACAAACACCAGTCATTCAGTTATAAAAAGCATGGAATTATTTTTGTTTTTGATAGTTTTCTGATAAGATCTTCTATATTGATAATATAAAAATCTATTAGATATATATAATATAATTGTAAAGTGGATATGCTTCAATATTTTCAACAATTTTTCTCACATTTCACATTAAACAATATGTTTCTATATACTTAGTGTTAAATTAAAAGCAGACAATATTATGATTTTGCATACCATGGATAGCATGGGAAATCAGTCCCAAAACGGATGACATTTTTATACACAATATAGGAATCCAGTAGATAGTTGAAATTTACTAAATAATATATAAGTCACTATGTCAATAAATCTATTAACCATTCTATATACATTATCAACTAATAAGAATCTCTTTATATATATGAAAATTTGAGAGACTAAATTTTGAATTCAAAAACAATGGGATCAATGCCAACTTCTTCAATATCTGTCGTGGGTTGGAGTAATAGCAAAGCAGTATAGCATTTGATTTGTACCCGATCCATGCAGGATATACTTGTTTTGATTCCTGATATCCAAGATGATTCCATGAGCCTGACAGGAGCAATTTATGAGCATAGAGCTAAGAGTAATTGCTGAAAGCCACTGATGTGTCAAAACAAAACAAAACAAATAAAATCAAAAAAACCAAAAAAACACAAATAACCAAATTATTGTCTGAATTGCAAAATCTGATGAGGATTATTCTTGATTCAAAGATGTGGGATCGGGGGCTGGGCGGTGGCGCTGGAGCTAAGGTGCCTGGGCTAACCTAGGACAGACCGAGGTTTGATCCCCCGGTTCCCGATATGGTCCCCCGTGCCTGCCAGGAGCGACTTCTGAGCGAATAGCCAGGAGTAACCCCTGAGCGTCACCGAGTGTGGCCCAAAAACCAAAAAAACAAAACAAAACAAAACAAAACAAAAAAAAAAACAAAGAAGTGAGATCAATATTCTATCTTGAATGTCCAAAATCAAACAGTACCAACGGCCCACATGAGGGGATCGGTCACGTCCCCATCACACTGGCCTTCCTCCTCTAGCAGGTCGTGAGGTCAACCAGCACTCTGTTGGAACTTGGGCTCCTGGGCCACTCTGCCTGCTGACTCCCAGGAAGGCCAAAGTGGTCTCCTCGGTTCCTGATAAGTAAGGTTAACCAGTTGTCCCAGGACTCGGGGCTGGGCAGTCTAGTCCAAGAGCCGGGGTCGTTGTGGGGGACATAAGGAAACTACCGTTCCTCGGTCCTCGAGAACCAGGGTCAACCAGATGTTCCTGGCTTAGCGGGCTCAGGTAGACCAGTTGTTCCAAGACTCATGGGCCGTCTTATTCCAAGAATCGGGGTCAACCAGATGACTGGGCTTGGGGGATACCAAGTGGTGGTTCCACTGGCACTTCTCACACTGACTATTGGGGCAGCTAAACAAAAAAAATAAAATAAAATAAAAACTCAAACAGTAGAAAAATGTATGGAAAAAGTCATTCTTCCAATGTTCTGATTTATTTTCTTTCATAGTCCAGGGACTCTGGAACTTCAGCTTTTGTTTTCAATCAGAGAACTCGATGGTCCTCTGCATGAAGCACACAGATTTAAAAGGAGTTGTCACTTATGTGGTTGAGGTGGTAGGTAAGTAATCTAACTTCATCAAAATGAAATCATTTACAGGAATGACAGGGTTGAGTTACTCAGGGAAAGAGTAGGAGATGCATTGTCAAAAGTTAAATTCACCAGTTATGGAGGACCAAAGATTCTTATGTATAGTCTAAAAGTTAAGTTCTATTGACTAAATAAATCAAGTTTTAAGTTCAGCAAAGAAATACATTCTGACATGAGAAGTCAAGAATTTATCTGGGTTCACACAGGTAGTTCATTGACCAAATATTGGAACTTGGTAATCAATCTTGGTAATCAAGGATACTGTTATGGTAGTCATTGGCCAGTTGACTTTGAATCTTTGTGGTACATGCTCCCTGATATCTGCAGATGGAAGTGGGCACTGTGCTCCTGATAAACTGGCTGTTTACAACTTGATTCAGGTCAAAAGACAATTAGGATGGGGAAGTGATCTTGGATATAGGACCAGGTCAAAGAAACTGCATTTGGATAGACTCTGGATACCCAAGTCCAAACATTACCTCTCTACTCATTTGCATTTAGGACTTAATCTGAAGGCAAAAGTTATATTGAAGTACACAAGTTTCTGATTTAATAGTGTTGAATGTGGGAATTCAAAGTCCACAGCAAAATGAGGAAGTGAACAAATAAATAAATGCTAGCCCAAAATTGGAATGTACCACTCAGGAAATATTACTTAGTTCTTAGAATGCAAAGATTGTGCACAAGCATATGAATATTAACCAAAATCAATTCAATGATGAATACCACCCATTCTAAGTGTTCCAAATACAGCCATAGGACATGCAGAGATTAGCTATTAAAGCAGAAAGATAAAGATAGATTATAGATTGAGATTTTCAGGGTGTCTTCTGAGTGTTTTCAGAAAAAAAATCCCCAAATCTTCTCTTTGATCTCCTAAAATTTGAGGAATACTGCTAATTCACTAGCCTCAATCCTCCATCAACAAGCAGTCACCACTTGCAAAACTTTTGTGAGTCACGAAATACTATTGTATTAAAGAAATGTCTAACATTTGAGATAAAAGCTTGGACAACCCAGAAAAGTCTGTTTGTCTAATTGTCTTTGACATGAATTTATTGGATGGAGAATGGCGATATACTTTATTAGCAATTGATTTGGCAAAGGAAGTGAGAACATCATCAGCTGATATATATCCTTAATGATATGTCTCTGGAAAATGGCTGATAAGCACTAACAGAACATGTGAATAGAGAAGGATGTAAAGATGATAAAATCTGTCCATCTCTATATGATGACTTGTTAACTTCTCAGAGTTAGGAAGCATTATAATGTCTGGTTTTCTGCAACTTGCAGTAAGGCCCTGCCATAAACTCACCAATGAAGAAATTGAAGAGTTCAACAAGTGGATAGAAAATTATAACATTCCAGAAAGTAATGTCTTTGATATCAGCGCAAAAGGTAAATTCCCCATACTTTGTATTGAGTAGCCTAATTGTCCAAAATTATGTCATGCAAACTATACCAGCCAATGAAAGATTTTTGCCAGTTTTATTAGTGTCATTTAATAGAGGTTCTTTTCAAATAACTCTTCAATCTGAGTTATGAAATAGCTACTTTAGATGTTTTTCACAAAATACTAAAAGGGGAATGGTGGCACAAACAGTAGGGCATTTGCCTTGCACTCACTAACCTCATATGGAGTACAGTTAGATTCCCCAGCTTCACTTATGCTCTCCCAAGCCAGGAGCGATTTCTGAGTGCAGAGCCAAGAGTAACTCCTGCACGTCACAAGTGTGGCCCGGCCCCTCCCCCCCAATAAAGAAATAATGAAAGTGATCAGTGATTGTTTTGGCTTATATCTCCATTTTATTATACAGATAGCTGCCTATATGAAGACCATGATGGGTGAGTGTCTTTATGTTTATAGCTATACTACTATATAAGACTGAACATGCAGAATAAGATTAAAGGGTCTGGAGTGACAGGATAGTAGAGAGGGTGCTGAACTTCCATGTGACCACCTGTTCCACAAAAAATAAAAAGCAAAAATTCCAGGAATAATTCCTGAGTTTCGAAGCAGAAAATAAATCTGAACAAAACCAGAAGTGAACCATGAGCTCTTTCAAAATGTAAACCTAAATTACAATGTACATCTAGGGGCCAGGGCGGTGGCGCTAGAGGTAAGGTGTCTGCCTTGCCAGCACTAGCCTAGTATGGACCACGGTTCGATTCCCCCCAGCGTCCCATATGGTCCCCCAAGCCAGGAGTGACTTCTTAGCGCATAGCCAGGAGTAATCCCTGAGTGACAATGGTTGTGGCCCCAAAACAAACAAACAAAAAAACAATGTACATTCAATCAAATTCTGCCTTTTCCTTCTTAAAAGTTTTTGTTTCCCTACATACTGAATATGGATAATATTTTACCAGAGGTAGCATCTTACAATGTACTTTCTTTAATTTTTCAGGTGCATGTAGATATCATGAGAAATCTAGTCAATAAACCATCATCTTTGACTCCAGAATCAGAAATCATGAATCAACTAGATAGTCTTACAAATTAACCTTCTTTATTTTCTAAAGTCATGAGTAGATTAGACCATGTTATTCGTATCTCTCCATTTTCAGAATTATGCCAAATTGCTAAATTAATGAAGTGATTTATATATGCACGCAAATTTCTGTGATGTAAATAAACCTCTGGGGTTGCATATATATATATATATATATATATATATATATATATATATATATATTCTCTAAGAAATCTTAAATCAACTCCAAATAAATGATAATTTAGAAAATAAAATAATTATCAATACAATCTAAGTATATTTATGAAAGTACCCTCATTGCAACCTACTTAAATACTAACTTAAAACATATTGATTAACTCAGTACGTCATGCAGGGAATAAGAAGAATAAGAGATGCTTTGATAAAGACTTGACCAGGTGTCAAAAATATTATTTTGAATACTATAGCTATAGACTTTCAACACCACGAGGTGAAAGAGGGAATTAGGTCATGAAAGAGAACATCATAGGACCATAATCATTTCCAATCTCCCTAAGTCAGAACTTTTCTGTTAAGATCTTTTTCCCAGAATGAGAGATCTGTTGGATCAAAGTGTGGCTGTTAATCACCCACAGTGACAAAGTGATTGAAATATGAGTTCAAATGTAACAATATAAATATTCGTGTCTAAATTTGCATTTGTAAAGCTCAAAGGTTCCATACCCTAAACAATCCATTAATAGCAAATGAGCAAAAGATAAGGCCTAGCTAGAAAAGAGAAACTTAAAAAAAATGGATGGATCCCAGGCACCAGGTGATCTTAGGAGTATTCTGTAGGAAAAATAGTGGTCAAGTCTAAATACCCAAGAAAACTTTAATGACAATAGAATCAAGAGAGCCAAATTATACCAAGCTAATCATAATGTTACACTAGTAGTTACACTAGTAGTCCTTCAGGCTAAGTGTGGAGTTATGATGGGAATTATGGTGGAGGAATGTCAGTACTGGTATTGGGAATGGCCCCAATTCACTGTCAATATATGCCTGGAAATACAACTGTGAAAGACATGTAATTCACAATCGTGTCAATAAAAATATTTAAAAATGCTGACATTTCTAGTTTTCTTTCTTCAAGATGTAAAACTGATCTTCTGGTACTACACCAATTAGTTTGTCTACTTCTTCATAACTTAGATGTTGGGAGATACCGGAGTTTAACTTTGATATCTTCCAAATAGCAGATTGCAAAAATGAGAATTTTGGGGTGTTGGGGTCAAAATTTAAGTAGCTATATTCTTCTAACTATAAAATATTATAAATATAGCTGCTCTTCTTGAAAACTAGGGAATCCTTCACAAGTTTTTTTCAAGTTATGAAAAGCCTAAACCCTTTCTGTCTTTTAGATATGTTAACTTCTAGTGAGGTATAGTGGAACTCAGAGTTTCTTTTTGGATTATCCTATGTAAAATATACACATAACATTTCCCTCAAATTATTAGGATGTCTGCTACCCTGGGTTTTTTTTAATCAATTTTTACCAAGATAGGTAAAATAATTATTCTCTGACCCAGTGCATCTTCTTCAACATGCCTTTACACAGCTCTATGAGATTCTCCTTGAAGTAAATTTCAAATTTTCAGACAAATAATGTTAAGTATAATAAATCAATCAGAGGCATCTATTTTTTGAAAATTGAGTTTTGATTGTACTATGTGCACATTCATCAATGACCTGAACTTGTGAATTAAAGAAAATGTAAGTGATACATTTGATTTGCAAACTTTTGCAAAATATTTGAAAAGTTTTACCTTGTAGTTTGGAACATAATGAGTTTTGAAAATGTTGGAAACACATATCACAGCAAAGAATCATAATTTGAAAATATAGCTGAGGGTCCAGACATCACTGAAGTCCAACTCAATATGTCCTGTGCAGAGGAAACATTCCTGAACTTTGTTAATAGTCTTCTCATTCTAAAATCATTTTGTAAGCAACCACAACATGTGAGGTTCTTGCTCACACTTCTTCAGAGTGTCTCCATTCTTGGTATTCTTCTGGTGTTATTCCTCTAGAAGTATGGCATCAAAACAATAGACAAAGGAGTTGGGTACTCCTGCAGCATGTTAGCCATGAGCATGTTGGCATTGTTGTTCAAGTCAGGTCAGTATTCCAGCTACAAGGACTCGACTGAGACCCGGGTTCTTGAGGTTCGCCAGATGAGACCTTTATAAAATAGCCTGAGTGTAGGTTTTCTGACCACTCTCTTTTCCCAGCCAGGCATGCAGAATCCACATTAATGTAGATTAAAGGATTTTTTTCAACTCATAATTGTAGGCTTTTTGGTCACTGTATCACAGAGGCCTAGATTAAAATGTGTATGTTCTCTGAAATAAGAGAAAGAGAAATGCCTGGAGGAGGAACTGTGAACTCAGAATACTATTGTTTATGTAGATCTCAACCTCATAGTCTCAGAAGCAAGGGATCTACATAAATTTGTAATTTGGTTATATCCCTTCAAAGACATTGGTATTAATCCAGCTCACACTGTGTGGCAAAGGAAGAAGGCACTATGCCTAGTCCTTGCATATTATATTGAATCTTCAGCAGGGTCCAACTATAAATCAAGATTTTCAATTGAATAGGAGCTATTGGAAAATTTATCAATCATTTTATTGAATCAATGTGAGATTCTCTGTGGATACTCCTTTTCAGATTGCAGAGTCCTATTGAATACTGAGGATTAAATCTAGGGCTGTTGCATATGATGCGTGGACCTTCCACTATTCTACAACTCCAGCCCATTATAGCGATTTAAAAACATGAAATCAAAAGTTATTCCAGAAAACATTTACCTTTAGATCCAAAAATACAAGTTATCTGTTTGCACTGATAACCTTGTAAAACCAATTCTGCTCTGTGTATATGTCTTTTCTGGAATAAGAAATGAGTATACTGAATGTTTTTGTCAGGGAATCAAAGAATAACAAGATCATTCCCAAGAATGATGAAAAAACTCACAAGAATTTAGTGTTTTCCTTCTTGTCACAATCCTCAGACCAAGGAAGTATGAGTTAAGTTGTCCTTGTTTATTTTGGGGTTCATTTATGGCTCAGAACTTATACCCTAACTTTATTCCTCATGGATCCTTCCTGGCAGTGCTCAGGAGACCATGTGGAATGCCAGAAATTCGTTCAGAGTCTGCCACAAGGAAGCAAATAAATTTCATTCTCATGGTTCCAAAATAAATATTTTTATGAAAATATAGTTATTGATTGCAGGATCATTCTGCATCAGATACTCTAAGAAGTAGGTGAAGCTCACAACTTATCAGTCATTGCTCCTTTGCATCTACTATTAGCAAACTCACATCCTATAAAAACAGACACTTGGTAAGATTGTCCTCACCTCATATTCTCACCACCTCTTAAGAATTGTGATAATCAGCACCAAGATGAAATTGTTTATGCTGTCTCTTCTACTTGGTCTACTTGGTCTTGTTTATGCAGATCTGAATTCTCAGGTACCAGGATCGTGTGATATGAGACGAAGAGGTGTATGTGTTTGTGAGTGTGTGTTCATGTGTGTTTTAATCATTTCAAGAGTCTGCATGGCGAACTTTATCTTTGAAGATAAATCATTGTCTAAATAAAAATCTTGTTTTGTATAACAAAAAGGGCACTTTATGTCCTTCCTAACTGGAAGCTTTCTCTTCAGAACACAGAAACATGGCATTTGGTAAAAATAGAAGCCACAAATAAAGAGACATTTTCAGAGACTGGCCCTGAGAGACTTTATTTAAGGAGCATTTCTTGTGAGAACATAGATTGCCACAAGCTATTCATTGTCTTTTATGCGAAGTAAGAAAATTTACCTGATTGTGAACAATATCCTAATTTCACAACCAGAGAAGAATGTTTTTTGAAGGCCTTAATAGAAGGACAACATTCCCTATATACCACTCAATATTTTTTTCATAGTTCACAGATTCTGAATATTTTGAAAATGTTACCCATGTTAGAAAAATTGACATATGATATTTGTGAAAATATTGACACAGACCTCAAAATCCATAAATTCTTTAATAGTTATTCTTTGAAAATTTGTTTGTTTTACCTATAAAATATAAGAATCAAAATAATTAAATTCCTGAGTACAGTTTAGTAAGTGTTTTTAAAAAATTGCATAAATGTTTAATGACTTTTAAACACCAAATAACTAGATGACAGATAACTAATTGTCAGATCTCATTTGTGTGGCATTTCTACAAGAAACATTAATGGAGTTGTGGACAGGTAAATCAGAGATTGGAGAGGAAAATGATGGATCTGATTAAAAATGTTTGTGTATTCAGTATAAGCTTTATTATTCATGGGAAACTAGAAATTTAATTCAAAACAAAACCCCCAAAGTTTTTCTGAGAATATCATGAGATGTTGGCTTAAAATGAGAGATTATAATTTTTTGTGTTCTTACCAGTTTTTTAAGAAATAGGTAGAATGTTTCAGAAAAAATAGATTTCAGTGCTATTAGCAATTGACATTATTATATGATGTTATTGTATGACCTTGGATGTGATGAAAGAGAATAAGGAAACATGATATCTCTAGGAATAAAAAATTACATTTTAAAGTTAAATGATAAAGTTCTAACC
Source organism: Crocidura indochinensis (assembly GCA_004027635.1). Classification (NCBI taxonomy): domain Eukaryota; kingdom Metazoa; phylum Chordata; class Mammalia; order Eulipotyphla; family Soricidae; genus Crocidura; species Crocidura indochinensis. The sequence continues at coordinate 212 of PVKC010048888.1, read as the reverse complement.
TGAGTCCTTCTGTGAAAGGCAAACACCTTACCTCCATGCTATCTCCCAGGACCCTCAAGGCAGCTTTTAACAACCAACCTCAAATACAAAACAAGGGTTAAGTAGGAGGAGGTAAGAAATATCTAGAAACTTGATCTTCAAGAGCTGGGCTCCATTGTTTTTGGTGTCAAGCAGAGGAAGAAACCAAATTTCCTACAATGTGTTTTCCTATT
>PVKC010048887.1:0-10716 GCA_004027635.1 Crocidura indochinensis | reverse complement strand
GGGGGGCAAGAAGGGTTGGGGCACATCTGATGATGCTCAGCGTTTACTCTTAGTTCTGGGCTCAGGAATCACCCTGGCAGGGAGCAGGGGACTATAGGGAATTCCAAAGTGTTTGAGTCTGATTGACAACATGCAAGGCAAGCACCCTATCCTCTGTACTATCTATCTCTCCGGCCCCTTTCCTGTATCTCTTAATTTCCTTGCAGATTGCCTGGATTTTCAGGATGATAATAGTGATGATGGATGGAACTTTCATACTTAGATCAAAAACATAATAAAATGTCACTGAAATCTCATATACTATTCTTTTTAGTAGGAAGGCCATACACACTTTTCTTTTTATTTTTTTTTAAAGTTGATCTAAAGGAAATCGAATTGAGTCTGCATTTTGACCTGACAGCCTCCATGAAGTTTTTTTAACCTGATCTAGCTTCCCACAAAATCCTCTAAATAGGAAAGCAGCAGAAAGTCAGTCTGGACCACTACCCGCCCTCTCCCAAAGTTGCCTTTTCCAATCCGCCCCACGCGCATGCGCAATGAAACGAACGGCGCCTGTAGCTTTTTCCCGCCGTTTTCCTGCGGGGAGAAGGAGGAGGGAGTGGGGGTGGAAACAGCCTCGTGGCCACGCCGGGTAGGTAGAAAAGGAAGCGCCGGAAACTTACAAAAAAAAAAAAAAACGCAGCTGGGTTCCTACGTGTCCGCTGAGACGTTGCCCAGCGCCGCCATCTTACTTGAGGGCAAATGCCAGCAGTCCGTTCCGTCCCCCACTTTGCCCTGGTCTATATGAATTGGGGTAAATCGTGGTGGGGGGAAAAGACTCAACCGCGGCCTCCTCGCATCACTTGAGTGACGCGGAAGTGAGGTTCCCCCCTGCATTTGAAGGATGGAGAGGGATGGAGTCGACTTGCAATGACACGTAGAAGCCGGCCTAGGCGGGCCTTGAGAGGAGACATCCGTGGATGTCCCGGATGTAAGATGGCGGCGGCGGCGGCGGCCGCGGGGAGGGCGGAGAGGTCACGTGACGGGGAGGCCCGCGCGCGGCTCCTTAAGGGCGCTGGGAGGTGCGTCGGGAGCGGCAGAGCGCGAGGCGGGTCTGCGCGAGGCGAGGCGCGGCGCGGCGAGGGGCCCCGGGGCTCTTACTTCCGGGTTGCTGGTGTCGCCCGGGCTGCAAGAGACGGAGCGCGAGAGCCGGGCCCGCCGCCGCCCAGGCTGCTCGGCGTCGTCGTCGCCCGCTCCCGCCCATCACACCATGGCCCTGGCTGAGGTAGTAGTTTGTGCTGTTGGTCGGGTCGTGACATGGCCCGCTGTGGAGATAACTGCGCAAGCTACTGCCTTGCTAGTGCTGGTGATGCTCAGCTAGGCGCTTGGAAGAAGGAAGGAAGGAAGGACCCAAGGACATGCATGCACGCATGCAACGACCCACCGACCCTTTGTTTTGCAGGGCGCGGGGACCGTTACTTCGGCCTCCAGAGAAGAAGGGGGGGACCGCGTTGCAAGGCTTGGGGTGGTGGGACGGTTTGGGGGGAGCTGTAGGGGAAAAGCAAGACTATTTTGCAGTCTGATTTTTTTCATTTATTCATTTGCTTATTGGACTCTAGGAGGGAACACCGGAATCTGGGGGGGAAAAATTTTTTTTTTTTGCAAGATTCCACCAACTTTTGCAGGAGTTGCAATTGAGTTTTTTTTCTTTTTCTTTTTGTTAAGTCGTTGGCATGCATGCATGCATGCAAGGCAGAAACTGCAGAGCCATTCATTGCAAAGTTGCATGCAGCCTGAAACTAATTCATTGGAAATATATTTCTTTTTTTGTTTTATTTCCCCACCTCTTGGGTAGGTTTGAGGATTTTTTTTCTTAAATGTAAACGTGAAATAACTAACCGTTTCTTTTTTTTTTTTTTTCTTAAAGAGAAAAACTTTTGCATGCAATGCTTTGGAGAAAAAGGTTGGATTTATAGTCGAATGTGCTGTTGGGATTTTTTCTTTTTTGGAGGGAACGTATATGAGGCAAATAAATTGTTTTGACGGTGTGCTGAGTTGGCTTTTTTTCTCTTTTTTTTTCTTTCTTTTTTCTTTCCTTTCCTCTTTTCAGTTCATCTTTGGGGCCTCTAGGTCTGGATCGAGGGGTTGGCCTTTGATTTTCGTGTATGCCACTGGATTTTAGCAGGGAGAGACTCTAGGGAGGACTTCTGGGTGCGTGAGATTTCAAATCTAATGTCCTCCCAAGAACACAAAAATCTTTAACACTTGTTTTGATTGATGAAGTGGTACTGCAGACATATATATATTTTTTAGAAGGGAAATGTAGTTTGGAGAAGTAGTGACATGTATGTCTTAAATACTCCAATCTTAACTGACCAAAAAAAATCTTTTTTTTTTTTTTCAATTTTCTTGTCTAGGTAAATTGCTAGTAAGTTTTAGTACTTTGATTTAGAAAACTTAGAGCTTTGATTCGTGCAGAATAGTTAACTATGGGTTTCATCTCAATACAATTTTGATGGTTTGATTTTTGATGCTCAAAATGAAATTTGCTAAGGAAAAAGGCACACACGTCTATAAGAAAAATAATGAGACCAACTCTAATCCCTTTTTTTTTTTTTTTTTTTATAATTTGAACGTGTCCTAGACTTGTGCTTGGGTTTGCTTTAGGTTAGCTGTGAGTGATAGATAACCTTACGTAATCCGATCTCTGGTTGTTCCCCCATTGTGGTGGACTAGGACAGGAAAGAACCATATGCTGAATTTTAAAGGCAGACAGTATTTGAATTTGTGTCTGAAATTGTTTCTCTTGATGTCAAAGAACAAAGTAAATTCAAGACTATGAAATGCTAATTGGTTTTAAATGGTGAAAAATCTTAGGGTGCTTTGTCATCTTGACTCTGCATTTGTGGAGAAACTAATAAAGTTCTAATTGTAACGTAATGTTATTTTGCAAAACATTTTATTTAGCCAGACTCGTTGGCCAAAGATTTTTTTTCCTAATATACTGCTTAGATTTTTTTTTTTAATAGAGGAACAATAGTTGTTAACTAGACCCCAAACTACTATAGATTCTCTTCTACCTGTGATTTATTGAACTTTAGGAACTTTTTATAAGAATAAGGCGTTCATAAATGATTCTCTGCTTTTAAGGCAAATAGGATCCAAAATTGTGTCCCCCATATAATAGGAACATTTTTGAGTTGGATGTAAAAATACATGCTGTTATCATGTGTGCTTTGTTACATGAAAAAATACTGTCCCTCACTAATCAGTCCCATGATTGATCTGTGTTCACAGCTCCAATTTTTAATAAGAATCAGCTGTTCGTTTTTACATTTTCTACACACTGGTGAAAATTACCTACTGAATATTTTTACTGTTGACAAGAACTTACATGATGAAGTTGCCTTATCAAATCACAACTTTCAGCTTGGTATTTTTGACATTTACGTGGTACAGTTAACTTCTGTTAAAGACATTATCCATCATTTAAGTAATTTGTATTAGCAGAAAGTCACTGATGTAAAAAGAATGTCTGTATTTTGAATGCCCTTCTCAGTAAGTAACAGGCCTTAAGAAAAACTGGGTTATAGTAGTGACATTTTAGCAAATGTCATCCTCAGTTATTGGAAATAGAAATGTTACTATATTACGGCCACTGGAGAAGACACCAGCAGTTTATAGCTCCTGGCTATTAGATAAAAGTTTGGTTGATAAAGTAAAGTTACCATTTGGCTGGTAGGCAAGACTGATGAGTAGTACACTGTAGACATGGTGTTTTGTAGAATAGCCCCCGAAGAATTCTTGCCAGAGGAAATTGACAGCAGAAATTAGCTTTTAAGTATATTGGTGTGGGGTGCCAAGAAAGCTGGGAGATTTCTTCATAAGTATACATTCTCCCTTATTCCTTTCCATTTCTCCACAATAAAGATGACATGGTACTGTTATTTCCCTGCTGAACTCTAACTTCTCTGCAACAAAGGGAATACAGAACATCTTCAAAAGTTAGTTAGACCCTATCATACTACCCCAGGGGAGAATTAGGGCCATTATAAAATCTAAAAAGCTACCAGTGATACTGATATCTTACGTAATTAAGGCAAAATGTTAAGACAATCTGAATGGTTATCTAATGTGTTTCTGTTAGATTATCACAGTGAGGCACCAGGGGAAGAGCAGAATAATCATATGATTCAGTCACCACCGAAAGGAAAGTACAGTTAGATCTAATATAAAGTGTTTAATATTAATAGTTTTAAAAGTTTAGAGTTCTTTGTTTCCTGGCATTTTTTTTTTAATTTAAAGACCATGATTACAAGGTTGTTCATACTACAATTTTTTTTACAGATAGTTCATAATTGAGTTACAGTCAGACTTTGTACAACAACCTTCACCAGTTTGTATTTCCCACCACTAGTCTTTAGTCATGTAAGGTGGAATTGGAGATAATTGAATAGCTCTTTATCATTTACTTGTATAATCTTCAGTTAAAATGATTGTGTGGTTGAAATAATCACCCAAATGTAAATGTTCAAGTTCCACATAGACTATAGTGTACATTCTAAAGTTGACCATTGCATACTTTTTCAGTTTCTTTAAATGTGCCATTTGTACTCATGTGACAGACATAAGGCTGCTAAATTTGTTTTAGTTTTGTTTCGAAGCCACATCTGGCAGTGCTCAGGGATTACTCCTGGTTCTGCACTCAGAAATCGTTCCTGGCAAGCTTGAGGAGCCATATTAAGATGCCAGAGATGAAGTCCAGATCAGTTGTGTGCAAAGCAAACACCCTAACTGCTGAGCTTTTTCTGACCCCCAAGGCTTCTAAATTTGTGATAAGGATTCTCTTAAGAATTCTATTGCTGGGGGCCGGGCGGTGGCGCTGGAGGTAAGGTGCCTGCACTAACCTAGGAGGGACCTTGGTTCAATCCCCCAGTTCCCCATATGGTCCCCTGTGCCTGCCAGGAGCAACTTCTGAGCTAATAGCCAGGAGTAACCCCTGAGCGTCACCGGATGTGGCCCAAAAAAAAAAAAAAAAAAAAGAATTCTATTGCTAACCAGTATAAAATTTGGTCTTTTATATCGTCATGTATTGAATTAAAAGCATAAATTTGTAGTTCTTCACTTTATTCAATGTCTTTCTGAAAGTATCGCTTGTATTTTTTGCCAGGTTTTAAATTTCATTAGTTCAATTAAAAGTTGATCAAGTTGGTTTTGTCTTGAAGGTCAAAGTTTCTCAGTGGGCAAAATAGTGTCAGTCCAGAAAAGTAAATTATAGACTGAAGTATCCACAGACATTGGTAATTTATGTCATTGAATTCGTAATGCTTCCTTTGGTTGAGTAGCATACTTCAGTTATGCATGTTTCATGCCACCTTGAACATAATTATTAAGATTTAGCATTTATTTGTAATCTGCATGTTGTGTATTTGAAAACCTTTGTTAAATAGAAAACCATTACATAGATATGGGCCTTGGGCTAATTGTGGTAGCATTACTGGCTTAATATTACCTGAAAGGTAATTATCTGGTAGAAAGCTGACTAAACTATATAAGCAAATGAGAATATGCTTTTGATTTTTATTTTTTACATTGAAGAAAAATTCTTTGAGGTATTATTACAATAAGAATCATTTAAATTTAGAAATATTGTCATGTATCTTTTATCTAAAATATGCATAGTAATGACTACCACCTTTCTTACTTTGAATATACTCTAAATATGGCACCTTTTAGATTCAATAGATTTTGAACTTGAGCAAGTTCCTATTGTCTACCCAGATTGGCATACTCTGCTTTAACCCAGGGTTTTCAGTTGTCGCAGGGGTCTCAAACTCGCAGCCCACGGGCCGCAAACGGCCCTCTCCATACAACATTTTGTGGCCCTGCCCTGGAGGAATCTTTTTTTGTTTTGTTCTGTTTTAGTTGTTTGGGTCACACCCGACAATGTTCAAGGCTTACTACTGACTTTGCACTCAAGAATCACCCCGACTGCCTCCTGCAGCCCCCAGGTAAATTGAGTTTGAGACAGTAATTTCTATTTAATGTTAAAGTTACAAGTATCTGCAGTATCCTTTGATGACAATCCAGAGTCCTGAGTTTTGGTGAACCTTTCTTTCCCCCCTGTTTTGGGGCCATATTGCTTTGCTTAAGACTTTGTCCTAACTCTGCTCAGAGATTACTTCTGGTGGGGCTTGGGGTATCATGCATTTCTAGGCATCAAACCCAGATTGTCAGTGTGCTAGGTTAGTGCCTTAATCACTGTACTGTCTCTCCAACTCTAATGAGTCATCTGCTAGTGAAGTCAGGCCATAAGTGGTTTCAAGAAGCAGGAAAATCTTCCACCTCTCCTAGAAAATCACATACCAGTAATCACATTCCAAAAGTTAGTATGGGTTCCTGGCCGCTCTGATGTCTCTGACCTCAAGAATCATAATCAATTTCCTGGTGCACCACAGCCAGATGTGTGTAGACACTGCAATTAAAGGAGTGTAGCCCTTGGCAAGTACTACAGCTCAGCATGTGGCAACACTATCACAACAGCATCAGTGGGAGGGAAGAGGTTGGGAGGAAGGGACCAAAATGGAGATCCTCTGGGTATTTTGAACGAACATTTTTCCTTTATGGAATATAATTAAATAGATATAAATTATATCTTTATTCTGCAGGGAGAGGGGCTAGTACTCATGCACTACGGGGTCTGTACTTAGAGTCACTAGCATCAGGTGCCCAGTATTATTACTGGGCCTCCCCCATGCAAAACTTGAACTCCAGCCTGAGAATTTGCACCTTTTCACAGCCACAACAGTTTCACTCATCAACACCACCATGTCATCTCCCTACAATCTGTTCTCTGTGGGTTCAGGTTTTGTTCTTATTTTTGCTTCCCATTATAAGTGAGATCATAAAGAATTTGTCTTTCTTGGATTTATTTTTACTTAGCCCAATGTGCTTGGTCCATCCATGTTATCACAAATGGCAAGAGTTTATGTTGCTGAGTAGTATTCCATTTAGCCACGTCATAGTGCTAATATACATTCTAAGAAATTTTTTGTAATGCAGTTTCATTGTTATGTGAACAAGTGTAATTAAGCCTAGATCACATAGCCTACTTATATTAGGATAGCTGTAGGACTTATGATTGAACATAGGATTGAATATATTGTGTTAGTGTTTTCATTTCCTTTAGATAACTGGAAGTAGAATTACTAGATCAAATGGTAGTTCTGTTTTTGTTTTTGTTTTTTCATTAACCTAATTTATTCTGCTAGCTCTAGCTCCAAACAGACTTTTCAGTCTAGTAGAAGGCAATCCAATCATTAACAACGTGAGTGAGAGCCACACTTACTGTCAAGTGCTGTTTGTCTTCTCTTTTCTAAGTTTATCTTCTTGCAAAATTGTTTCCAAGGCTATGAATTCCCTAAACTGTTGCCTGTCTCTGAAACTCTGTATCATTCAAATCTGAATGATAATCTAGCTGTGTAAATTATTGGTGGCATGTTCCTTTCATTGAGTTTTTAAAAATATCTTTCTCTATTTTCTCCTGGTTTGTAGAATCTCTTGATTTTCTGTGACTGTTACAGACTTTTTTTTTTGTATGCAAGTTCCTTTTTTGATCTTGCAGCTTTCAGTACTCTGCTTCTGCATTTGGCTTTTGTCATTCTAAGTAAAATGTGTCAGAATTTTGTCTTTACACTTATTTTTGTTGGGAACCTTTGTCTTGAATCTGGATACCTATAGTAACTCTTTTTGGGAGGGTTGGTTTTAATTTTGGTTTTGTTTCTCCTAGCTCTGCACTCAAGAATTACTCCTAGCTTATTCAGGGTACCATATGAGGTGCCAGCTATTGAATCCAGGCTAGCCACATACAAGGCAAACCTTACCCGCTATACTATGGCTCTAGCCCAATTCTGAAATTCTGAATTATGATTTCCTTAGCTATTGAATTTGCCTTCCTGTTCAGGGACTCTGATTCTTTTCTTAGCTGTGCTTAGAGCTTATTCCTGATTCTACTTTCTTTTCATGCTCAGGGATCATCACTAATGTTGGTCCCCAGGAAACTATATGGTGATGCAGAGAATCGAGTTCCAGTTGGCCACGTGCAAGGCATGAGCCTTAACTCTTACACTATTTCTCCTGTCCCCACCTGGCTCCTTTTACATTGTACAATGAAAATAATGACAAATTAGAAAAAAAAAATGCTCAGGCAAGATTTAGAAAAAATGTAAGAAACTTACTGGGTCAGAAAATAAAGCCTTTTCCTAATGATAAGCTCCTTTAGCAGAATAGACTTCAGATGGACAAAGGTCTCAGTACAAAAGACAATTTCATGGTCCTAGCTCAGAAAATTCCTCAAGATAAAGATAAAACTAAGGACTTGACTGTGAAACCAGTTACTCTCAGAAAGATGTCAGTTGGTACCTTCTTAATCCTTGCAAGAAGACAAAGTAAATAAATTAAATAAATCTTTTCTTTAAATAATAGAAACTCTGAGATCAAGGACATCAGTCTATATCAACTTTAAATGGAACCTAAAATAAACAAGACTTGCTGATATTACTGTCATATATACCAATGAATGAACTCCAGTATGATTCATAGAAAACTGATAAAGAAAAAGATTTTAAGAAAAATCTTAGAGAAGTACCTTAAGATTATATGATAAGGAAGAGATGGCATCAAAACAAAGAGGGAGAAGGAAAAAGAAAACAAAGAGAAGTATTTAGAGCCTGGAAATTACTAAACTTAGGGACTGGTCTGTAGCTCAACAGCAGAGCATTTACTTTGCATGTGTCAAGATTGGGGGTTCATTCCCTAACACTACAAGAAAGAAAATAATTGGATATGGGCTGTATTTTATGTAGTAGGAGGGATAACTCAGGGGCTTAACTAAATGCCCAGATGATGCAAGCAGTAGAAGGAACACTTGGCAACATGAACCTTGTATGTGTTCTCCTATGTGTCAATAGCGATTGTCTTGCTGATTCACAGATTTTCAAATCTAGGGAACTGGTACTTTTTCCTCTAGAAGAAGATACATTTGTCATTGCTTTTTATTTGTGTGTGTGTGTGTGTGTGTGTGTGTGTGTATGTATGTATGTATGTAAGTTGTAATTTTAAGTTCTATAAATTAAAAAAATGGAGTGGCAGTAATGCCCCTTTCCTGAATGCCATTTATTAATCTATGCTGAGTACCTAACACAGGAACTGCCATATATAATTTTCTTTTTAAAAAGCATTTTCCTTTGTATTGTTTCTTTCTGCTTGACAATGACTCTTCCTCCCCCCAAACTTGATAGTTCATCTGAAAATGTGAAAATATTAGCAAGTATTTACTTAAATGACTATAGTAGCAACCTTCAGTGTTTACCCTGTGTAGTCAGCAGAAAATTCCAAGCAGTGCTGTCGACCACCTGAGTCTACTTTGGGTAGGGACCCTTAATTTGATGCTCAGTTCCATGACATGGCACTTATATTCTTTCTTCCTGGTAAATACTACAGATCTATCTTGACTCCTTTCAATCTTGTGAGCCAACTAAGAAGCTTTGGAGTCTAGGTCAGATGTGGGTTTTTTGTTTTTTATTTGTTTGTTTGTTTTCGGTTCCCTCGCATTTCATGCAGGATTCTAATTAATTAAAATTAAATTCAACTGGAAGCAATCCTCTACCAGGGAAGACCCTATTGCTGCTCTGACATCGATTTACTCAAAAGAGTCTTCCTTTTAACACTGAGAAGATTTAAACAACAACGACCTGCATATTGGACAGGGCTTCTACATTGCCCTTTAATTGCGAGTTGAAATTAAACGCCGCTCCGCACCATCCTGACTTCAATGTAGGATGTACAGATTCCAGGACCTTCAATATAGAAACATGATACCAACAACAGAGACTGAAAAATATAACTGTATGGGCACTGCAGACAATGACCGGGAGTGGACAAACTAGTTTGCCTGGAGCCTAAAAATGGTCTTATGTCAGGAAACTTCAGGGATTGGGTCTCCTTGTACTTAGGCCAAAGTTTTTCCTTTCCATGACCCCCATACTTTGGTGGGCCCATGCAAACGATAATTGCCACTCTTAACATTGTTTTTACAGTGCTCCTTTGACTCTAGACCTTTAAGAAACCACTAGTAAAAATATCTGGAATTGCAAAAAAAAAAAAAAAAAAGATTTACATTAATGTTAACATATATGCTTTTAGTTACACTAGCATTTTGGGGGATAAAGGAAGGAGATAAGAGATATATGCTTGGGAACAGGGATGAAGGGAAAACAACACTGGTGGTGGAAAGGCCCTCATTTATTGTCACTCTGTACCTTAAATATCACTAAATAGAAAGAAGAAAAAAGTTAAATTCAAAAACAACGTTGAAAAAGGAAATCTAAAAGATGGAGATGGGTGGAGAGATAATAAAGCAGGTAAGATGCTTATTTTATATGCTGCTCATCCAGGTTCAACTGTGGGTGACCCCAAAACCAAATAAATCAAAATAAAAAGTAAAAGGAACAGGATCTGTTTGGGGGCTATGATGGTAAGGTGCCCAGGATGTTCTGGGATGAGGTTGCTCCCTGCAATGTTGGGAAGCCTAAGGTAGTCACATTCGAAGCATGTGTGTTAATCCTTTGAGCTGTCATCACCCCACATCCAGAAAGAGAATGGGTTTCAGGGTGAAGAAATCCGACCCAAAAGAGGTTCACTAACGGAGGTAGGGAGGACGAGGTCTCTCCCCTCCAG
>PVKC010048886.1:0-10824 GCA_004027635.1 Crocidura indochinensis | reverse complement strand
AGCACTACAACATGTGGCTCAACCTTCCCTCTGTAAAATAAAATATCATAAGGAAAATTGATAACGCAAATTAGTCAATAGAATTAAAAAACATTAGACTTTATTACTTATAAAATAATTTACTTGATTTAAATGTATAACCAAGTATATATGTTGTTTTGTCAGCAATGTTTACTAGAGACAATTTTACTTGATGCAAAGTCTATTTTTTTGTCCCAGTGATTGGTCATTCTTTTATGAAAGAGAATGACATCATTTTCCAAGTGCTATATTTAGTGCTTTGTATGAAGAAGGTAATTGACCTAAAATTCTCAGGAGACACCTGTGAAGTGAGTCTTATATATTACTCTATTGAAAAGAGAATGAAGTGGAGACACAGAAACAGGTGGGATATTTCTTGTAAAGTTTCACAATTATTAATTAGCAGAAAATAATCAATATACAACCTAGGCAGTTTTATTCCAATGTCTATGCTCTTTTCTGATAGTAAATTACAGTCAAATATTTTGGTGCTTAGTAAAATGTTTTAACTTCAAGTGTCAAAATGTAGGAAACATTAGATTCTCCTTTCCATTTTCATAGTTGGTTTTATGAAGGTCCCACAAAGGTGGATGATAAAATTGGGTTTAATAGGACTGGTCTGGATGCTGCAAATTCCTACAGGTCAACATAATGAAGGACTGTGAAGACATGTGAGATACAAGTCTTTGGGGGAGGGTGGAGTTGGGCCACTGTTGGAGGCACTCAGGGGTTACTTCTGGCTCTGTACTCAAAAATTGCTCATGACAAGCTTGGGGAACCATATAGGATACTGGGGATTAAACCCAGGTCTGTCTTGAGTCAGCTGCATGTAAGGCAACCACTTTACTACTGAGCTATTGTTTTGGCTTCTGTCAGCATAGTCTTTCACTAAGTTATTGCCACAGAACTAACGGAACAAGGAGATGAGATGTTTTGTGCCTTTTATGATATTATGTTTTAATAAATATTGTGGGGGCCTGGGAGATAGCATGGAGGTAAGGCGTTTGCCTTTCATGAAAAAGGTCATCGGTTCATATCCCGGTGCCCCATATGGTCCCCCGTGCCTGCCAGGAGCGATTTCTGAGCATGGAGCCAGGAGAAACCCCTGAACACTGCCGGGTGTGACCCAAAAAAACCACACACACACACGCACACACACACACACAAAATAAAAAAGAATAAATATTGTGGAACTAACCCGATCCTATAAAAAAAGTACCACCTCTCTTGAAAGCAAAGTTCCCTAAAATAGCAGATTTTGAGAAAATATGGCTATGGTCCAGAAGCTATTTCTTAACTCCACACCCAGATGAGAGCCTTGTTCAAGCTGCAAGGTCTCATTATTGTTTGGATCAGGTCTTAATGTACTCTCAGGATTTTTTTGTTCTGTTTGATTATAGCTATAGAGCATAGGATTTTTCATGCTGCCACAACTATTTCACATAATGCTGTAGCAATAGATTTATAGTCATGATAGTATAAGTATGAAAAATAAAGTTCTCTTAGTTGCTTTGTGCATATTCCATCTGCTTAAATAAAATAAAAACAAAGCTGAAAATTGGATTTTTCCCATAGAGTTGGTACTTGAAGGAAGTTTGTATAGCCCTTATTCTATCCTGCAAGTACAGAGAAATATTTCTATATTAAATTACAAGTCAGGAAAATTCAGAATCGATATTGGTTCTCTGATGACACAGAAACATGAATCTTCAAACCAAACTATATATAAGCATGTATATATATATTATACGTATAGTGTTAAAAAGTGTAAGTAGAGTAATAATCCATATGGGTTTTAAAAATGAAAAATACATACATAGGTTCACATTGCATATAAGTGAAAATAATTCTTTTATTTCCAGATCTGTTCTCATCTGGAATTTAGAGAGAGAAAGAGAGAAAGAAATCTATCTGCCCTAGAGACAAGCAGGGGAGAAAGTGGGAGTGAAACTAGGGACTCTGGTGGTGGGAAATGTGCACCGATTAAGGGTGTTGTATATTGTATGACTCAATCATGAATAACTTTGTATTTGTGAAAAAATAAATCAACTGTATTATGAAAAACCTTGTGACTAAGGTATTTAAATAAAGTAACTAATTAAAAAAAAAGGCACTAAGATGCAGGTCAGGGATTTAGGGATGAGAGAGAAAACCTGGGAAAATTGGTGTAGAGACATAGGTAGTGTGATCAGGCCTGGAACATTGTATAACTAAAACAGCTATAAGTAACTTTCTAAATTATGGCAATTTGATAAAAAATTTTATATATTGAGGAACTGGAGCAATAGTACAGTTGGTAGTAAAGTTGCCTTTCACATGGCTGACCTGTATTCAATTCTCAGCATCCCACATGGTCCCTGAGCACCACCAGGATAACTGAGTACTAAGACAAGAGTTACTCCTAAGCATTGTGGTTGTGCCCACCAATTGATGTCTGTAATTGACCTTAACTTTTGTATGAGGTGTGAGATAAAGATCTAAGTTTTTTTGTGTGCTATTAACATGTTTTTTCAGCATCATTTGTTTAAGATGTTTCGTTACTGAACTTATTGCACTTGGCTTCTTTTGTTGAAAAGTAGCTGTAGATAGTATGAAGGTGTGTTTCTGGACCATTGGTCTGATAATCTGATTTTATACTAGTTTTAGAAATCTTTATTACTAGCTTTAGAATATAATTTAAAGTTGGTGAGAGTACTGCTTTGTCTTTTTTTTGTGTGTAAAATTTATTATTTCAGGTACATTTTATTTGAGCAAAGTCATTTGGTTTTTAAATCAACCTGGCAGCGCTCAGGGTTACTCCTGGCTCCACACTCAGAAATCACTCCTGGTAGGCTCAGGGGACCATATGAGATGTCGGGAATTGAACCAATGACCTTCTGCATGAAAGGCAAACGCCTTACCTCCATGCTATCTCTCCAGCTCCAACTCCAGGTAAATTTTAACAGCATTTTGTTCATGTTCTTAAAATGCTATGGGAATGTTTATGAATACTGAATTGTTTATAGTGCTTTGAATATTATTAAAATTTTAGTAATGTTAATAATTCCCATAAAAATTGGGAGAAAATATGAACTCAAAGAAGAAATATAGTGTATATAAAACACAAACACACACACACACACACACACACACACACACACGCACGCGCATCGGAAAGTACATTTCAAAATAACAATGTTACCTAATGTTAATGAGATTAGCACACAACAAGAAAATTTGTGTTAGGAAAAAAACAGAAAAAAATAATCATCTGCTGTTGTTGTTGCAAATGCTGTCAGATTCAGAGACTTTTAAAAGAATTAAGAATTAAGCTTCCATATGACCCAGAGATTCCATATCTTGGAATTCAACTCGATATCCCAAATGATATTTGAAATTATATTTGCACTACTATTTTTATTAAACATGTGTTTAGAATAGTCAATGTCTGTAAACAACCCTAGTTTCCAAGAGTGAAATGAAGAAAATATAGTACATACACACAGTGTAATACTACTCAAAACCATACATTTATTTTCCTTGCCACTATTCGGATGAAACTAAAAGTATCATTCTGAGTGAAGACAGTAAAAAGAAAAGTGACAAATAGAGAGGACAAATTCTCTCTTTTCAATGTAGAATATAAGAATATGAAGGATATGTAGTAAAGAAATAACAAATACTTAATGGCAAAGGACCCTAGATTTAGTCTACTAAACCAAGTTTGCAGAAAGGTAAGGTGAATGAAAGGAGACCTTGAAACATTTTGGGGGGTATTCTGACACTAGGTAGTGAGATGATGATGAGATAGTGTTTGGCTGAAACTTCTTAAATTATATTATAAATCAAAATGCTTAAAACAACAACAAAAATAACTAAGAAATAGATTGATTTTTATGAAATATCTGTTATCATAGACTAGATACATTTATATTTATTGTGCATAATTTTAGAATCAGTATGTGTCTCGGTTATAAAATATAGAATATATATTTTTAAATGATTCATTTTAAAATTTGTCTCAAAATATGTTTTGAACACAAACTCTAAGTGTTAGAGATAGTAACACATTAAGCTGATACAAGTTTCTCTCTCATAAAACATCCTAATTCAGAATAGATATAAATAAGTAGACAATAGTGTTGTAGATATTTTAAATACTATGGGAGCAAAGCATGAAAAGGTAGTAGTGAAGAGGTAGAAAGAAGAAAGAATGTTACAGTTTTCTTTTCTTTTTTTTTTGGGCCACACCTGGCAGTGCTCAGAGGTTACTCCTGGCTATCTGCTCAGAAATCACTCCTGGCAGATACGGAGGACCACATGGGATCTGGGATTCGAAACTCCATCCTTCTGAATGCAAGGCAAACGCACTACCTGTATGCTATCTCTCCGGCCCCTAGAATATTACAGTTTTTAATAGAGTGATCAGAGAAGGTATCCATGCAAAAGTTGAAGAAGTTATTCATGCAGATATTAAAGGAATACATGTTTTAAAAAACAGAAAAGAATACATACTAAGGCCAGAAAAGCATGTTTGGCCAGATGGAGTGTTAATAGAGTGTTCTGGAGGGAAAAATGAGTCATGAGAGAACAATAGAAAAGTTAGAGAGGCCTTGTCAACTTTGGGGTGAACTTTGATTTTCAATTTGTATTGAAGCAATCACAGAAGAGTTTTAAATACAGAAAGCAGTGATACAGTAACAGAATACCCTGGCTACTCAGTCGAGTATATATTTTACTTCAAAAAAAGCTGAATCTGTTTATTAATTTTCTATGCTACCATTAATCATCACAAAGTTAGAAGCTTATAATTATATAGCTTTAATAACTCACAGTTTCTGTGGGAAAATAAATGAACAGAAACATTTTTGTGTGTACCACATCTGGTAGTAAATCATCTCGCTTGGGGTTTTGGGAACCATATGGGATACCAGGGTTCAACCAAAGATGGCCGCATACTAAGCACCCTGTCTGGTATACGGTTGCTCCAGTTCATAGATGAGCAACTCTCTGCATTGTAGTCAATATGTCAACCAGGTTTGAGTTATCTTCTGTGATATGACATGAAAAGGACCTACTTAAAAGTGTCTTCAGATTGTTGACAGAACTTATTTTCTTGCAGTTATAATATCCATGTAGCTGTCTTCCTTAGAGTTAAACATACAAAGAGAAAAAACACATATGTATATTATGCATTAAGAAATATGGATACTAGAGCGTGCCTGTGAGAACTACAGTATTAAAAACACAACAGGATAATGGTAGTATTCTTACTGCATGCACAGCATGCATTAATTAGGGACAAGTTCCATAGTATAGCTACAGTCAAAAAGAGCTTATACAATGTTAGGAGTAACAGACATAAAATTCAAAGGTTCATGTAAGTATGAGTACCAGCTTTAAAGTCTGTTTTTGAAGATTAATAAAGACAATGAAGCCCTTCCAAAGGGGCTGGAGTAATATAATATAGTGGATAATATAGTGAGTAGGGTGATTGCTTTGTATGTGACCAACCTGGATTCAATTCCTGGCATCCCAGCCTTATACCCCACCAAGATTGATTCTTGAGTTCAGGCCAGCAATCCAAGAACGCTGTTGGATGTGGCCCAAAAATAAACAATGAAAAAGAAACTATTGTAGAAATCCAAATAAGAAATGTAAGAATTAAGCCGAAACTATAAAAACAATCCATTATTACTAATGAATCATTTGATTGTGGTATGGTTTAGACTGGACATAAATATTAAACTAAACACAATAAAGAAGAAATATTTATTAACTTACTTTGGTATCTTACAGTTTTATGTTATAATAGCTATCTCCTCTAGCTCTTTTATTAGTACTTTAATAACCATAACTGTATAGTAATATACATCACAATTATTTAGTCTATCTTGTTTGAACCAAAACCTACATTTCTCCAATTCCTTTTTTTGGTGTAAATCCACTTTTAGAGTTATGTGGGACCTATAGTTATAATTACATAAATTTGTAGTCAGGGCAACATTGCGGAGTTCTAAGATTCATTGTTCAATCTAACGAAGAGATTTTTATTTTATGATAAAGAACTTTATTTTGTCTTGAATCAGAGATGACAATATTAAAAGTCTTAATATTAGGGTCTTAATAATAAATCCCTGTACCAAGAAAGATGTGCAGAATCAAGATCTTGAGGATTTGGCCTATTCTGGTGTGCTCTCTTTATGGTTTTCTGTACTGTGTTCCACTGCTACTCTAGACTGTGGTGATAGCACCATTCCTCCTTTGAACTTAATGTCCTGCCATAAATTTAGTTTTTTTTTTTTTTTTTTTTTTTTTTTTTTTTTTTTTTTTTTTTTTTTTTTTTTTTTTTTTTTTTTTTTTTTTGGTTTTTGGGCCACCATAAATTTAGTTTGGTGTTACTGCTTGGACTTCAAATGATTAGGTTTTTTTTCTCCAATGATGTTTTTTGCCATGATGGTCTCTTGCTACTTTTCAGAGATCTCCAGTTCGTCATCTTCATAATGACCTTTACATGCATCAATATTGACAAATAGCAACCAAAAATGCTCCCTAATGTCAGGTTTCAGATCCATGGTTAGTAAAAAGTTTTGGCAGTATCAGTACTTATTCCTCCTGCCACAGTTTGGGCCAGAATTATTATGAAGACATCTGGGTTTTTAATTTTTTGGTAGTTTCTAGCCCTTCCAATTAAAAAAAAGTGGCTACTTTAGTTTCTCTGGAATTTTGTGGCTTTTTGGTAATGCAATCCTTGTTGAGAAAAAATGCATGACTCTATTCATTAGACAGTAGAATTTCAGTTGGTCTGCCAGCAAGTCTGTCAGGTCAAATTGTCCTTTCTCCTTTCCATCTTTCTTCTCAAATTATTCACACCTTTCTAATTTTTAATATATCTTTAATCCCCAGATCTTAGACCTAATAAATTATGCCCACACATTCAATAAAAAACCTCAATACAGACCTCCCTATCTCATAAAAGCTTCGCCTAACTTGTAGTTCTCTATCTTCTGTAGTCAAGAAAATCTCTCTAATGCCATGGCTTTATTCCTCAGCTCTCACTCTCTTGTCCTCATTCTCCAATTAAATGATTATATAATATTTTTCTAAGCAGTCAAGTATCAACAGAATACACTTTGCCAAAAACCATGAGGAAGTCTGTGCATGAAGTCTTCACATTCTAACATTACTCTGGTTATTGTCAGCAAATTTGAACCACAGCTTCATGATGATGCCATAGAGAGTGCAGTCCAAGAGGGCAACATTGCTTCCAGATTTTTTAGAAGTAGCCATTTCAGTCACTGTACTCATGTTAGCCAAAATTCATATCCTCCTCCAAACTCTTTGCCCCAAGAAGGTCTGTCTCTTGACATAATGTAGCTTCCTGAGTCTAAGTCAATAAGCACCTTTGGTTTTGTGTCATCTTTTACCAGTTAGTAAGGGTTATGTTTTTGATAAAAGAAAGTTGTTACAACTATTTCATTTAACCCTTCTTTTGAATTCAAGAATGCCAGCATTTTTTAGTTTCTACCATAAAATCTTACTTCCTTAAAAGCATATAGAAGTCCTCCTGTATTTATCAGTGTACGTGAAAAGATAATTAGATGACAAAAGAAAACTTTGATAATTGGCTCAGTAAGTAATTGAAATGATGTAATAAAATAGAGGATATACATTTACTAGTTGGCCTGACATTTAAATGAAAATTTGCTGGGCAAGCTACTTATTTATCTCTTAGATTCCATTTATGTTAAACAAAAAATTGTATGATACATTTTGTTCTTGAGATAGATGAAAATATCTTTCAGAGAATTAGAGCAACTCACAAGAATTTTCCTTATTAATTTGCTTATGGATGGATATGAAGAGTGAATATGAAGAATGCCAACTAAAATTAGTCATAGGGAGAGGAATAGGCAGAAAAATCTCACTCAGACATAGTAATAGAGATAGAGATAGACAAACTATCCACTTTGTGTGATATAAGAAAAATAAAATATAATATGGAAATAATAGCCAGAGACAATAGAGATGAGGACTAGAAGGACAAGTCCATGGTAGGAAGCTTGCTACAAGGAATAATGAGTGTAGTTAGGGTAGAGAAGGCTTTTCTATGACAATGTTAGTTGGAACTGATCACTCTGGAGAAGAACTGGATGCTAAAGTGGGATAAATTGACATATTCATGGTACCACATCATTATCAATAGGTCAAACTCAGTATCAAAAAGAAAAAAGAGAGAGAAGTAAATTTCCTGCCCCAGAGGCAGGGAGGTTTGGGGGGAATGGTAGGGAATAAAACTGGAATCATTAGTTATGGGAAAGTTCCACTGGTGAAGGGTAGTGTACATTCTATGACTGAAACTCAATCATGAACAATTTTGTAACTAAGATGCTTATGTAAAGTAGTTATAAAATTTTCCTTTTATTTAGCAGAGATAATAATTTGAAAATCAGAACCCAGAGTAGATACATCATCCCACACTTTAAATTTTTTTGTATTTGTATAATAGTATTTTTTTATAATTTTTATTGAGACCAATGTCAATTATAAGTCTTTCACAGTTGTATTTAAGTACATCATAACAGTTAATTAGGGCCATTCCCACCACCAGTTATTTTTAATTTTTAATTTAGAACATTATGACCCCTAAACAAAAAAGAAAGAAAGAAAAACATTGTGTTTTACAAAGATATTCAAATTGATTTTTAGACATTCAGTATTTCAGGAACAATTTCACTACCAATGTCAACTTCCTTCCACCAATACTTCCAGAGGCTTTCCCATGCAACCAAGCCAGGCGTCAGCCTGACATAATAACAGACACCATTATTAATTGGGTTGTTAAAGTGCTCTCATGATTATATAGTTGTTGACTCAGGTTTAAAAATTTAGTACTGTCCTATCTTTTACATACATATATTTCAGTTTGCTAATATTTTTTAAGTATTAACACTTTTTATTATTTGTTCAGTTATGGTCTGAATTAATTTCTTCTCTGGGTTGGTTGCGAGAACATTCTTTTTTTTTAATAATATCTTTAAGCATCACAATTATTAACATGTTTGTTGTTGGGTTTCAATTATAAATAAAAGAACACCCCTTCCACCAGTGCAAACTCCCTACCACCAATGCCTCCTATCTCCCTCCTCCCGAACCCCCTGCCTGTGTTCAAGACAGGCATTCTATTTCTCTCACTCACTACCATAGTCTTGATAGTTGGTGATGTAGTTATTTTTCTAACTCACTCAACAATCTTTGTGGTAAGCTTCATATCCTGGGATGGTCTTTCTAGTCCTCATCTCTATTGTCTCTGGAAATTATTATTATACTGTTTTTTTAATATTTCCACAGATGAGTGAGACTATTTAATGTCTATGTTTTTTCCTCTGACACATTTTACTCAATAGTAATTTCCATGTCCATCCATGTATAGGAAAATTTGATAACTCCAATTTTTTTGACAGCTGCATAGTAGATCATTGTGTATATGCACCACAGTTGCTTCAGTCACTCATCTATTGTCAGGCATCAGAGTTGTTTCCAGATTCTGGTTATTGAGCACCGCAATGACTATAGACATACAGGGGACATTTTTTGTATTGTGTTTCTGTGTTCCTGGTGTTTCCTAGAAGTGTTATTTTATTGTTAGACCATGTGGGAGCTCAATTTCCACTTTTATGAGGAATCTCCATATTGTTTTCCAGAAAAGCTGGACTTGATAGCTACCATCAGTGAATGTGAGTTCCTTTCTTGGCAGATTACCATCAGAACTTATGGTTCTATTTTTTGTGATGTGTATCAGTCTTTGTGGCTTGAGATGGTACCTCACTATTATTTTGATTTTCATATCCCTGATGGTCAGTGATGTGGGGCACTTTTATGTGCCTTTTGGTCATCTGTCTTTGTCCTTTGAGAAGGTGTCTGTTCATTTCTTCTCTCCATTTCTTGGTAGGGTTAGATGTTTTCTTTTTGTTAAGTTCTGTCAATACCTGTATATCTTAGATATTAGTCCCTCATTTGATGAGTATTGGGTGAATATATTCTCCTATTCCATGGATGGCCTTTGTATCCTAGTAACTATATCCTTTGAGGTGAAAAAGCTTCTCAGCTTAATATAGTCCCATTCGTTTATCTCTAATTTCACTTGTTTGGACAGTAGTTTTTCCAACCATGAATATGCCTTTAGTATCAATGTCATGGAGTGTTTCACCTACATTTTATATATAATTTGTAGTTTTGGTTCTGAGATCAAGGTCATTAATCCATTTAAATTTGACCTTTGTGCATGGCATTAGATGGAGGTCCAAGTTTGCAATTTTGCATGTGAATGACCAGTTGTCCTAACATCACATTTTGAAAAAGCTTTCCTTGCTTTATTTTACATTTCTTTTTTTTTTTTTTGGGGTCACACCCGGCAGTGCTCAGGGGTTACTCCTGGCTCCATGCTCAGAAATTGCTCCTGGCAGGCACGGGGGACCATATGGGGCACCGGGATTCGAACCGATGACCTTTTGCATGAAAGGCAAACACATTACATCCATGCTATCTCCCGGGCCCCTATTTTACATTTCTTGACCCTTTATCAATAACCGATTGATTGTATTTCTGGGAAACATTCTCTGAAAACTCAAGTCTATTGCATTGATCTGAGTATCTTTATTTCAATACCATGTTATTTTAATGACTATTTCTTTGCAATACAATTTAAAATTGGAGAAAATGTTGCCTTCCATCTTCTTTTCCCTAAGTGTTTCTTCAGCTATTTGTGGGCCTTTATTTTTTCAAAATGAATTTCAGGAGTGTTTGATACACTTCTTTGAAGCA
>PVKC010048885.1:0-10824 GCA_004027635.1 Crocidura indochinensis | reverse complement strand
GCTTTCTTATTCGGTGTGACTGCTTCATGCTTCACAGCTTTGCCCCGTGTACGTGGGTGTCTTGGTGATGCTGACCCTGTTGTAGGACATTCTGCATCTCTGGCATCTCTGCCCCAGTGCCAGTGGGGCCCAAACTTAGGCTACTGCCCTGGTCACTCATGTGGTCTCCTTAGAGATGGAATCAGCTTGTCCACGCTCAGATTTGTGCCTTTCATCCATTCAGCTGAAGGGTGTGTGTGTGTGGGGGGGGGTAAGGTATGTGTGTCTATTTTATAATTGCTTTTTAATTTTAATTTTTATTTTAGCTTTGTTGCCACACCTAACAGTGCTCAGGCCTTACTTCTGGCTCTGTACTCAGGAATCACTCCTTGTGGGATTCAGGGACCATATAGGGTTCTGAGCATAGAACCCGGGTCAGCTGAATGTAAAACAAATGCTCTTCTTTAGAAGCACTCAGATATTTCAATCTTTTGTATTTATGATTTGATATTGAGAATACTGGTTTAGACTTTTCAGATTCTGAAGGTGACAATGAAAATGACTTCTCTCTCACAGAAGTACATATCATTGGTGTTTTCTCTTTCCCTGTGCCTTTAGTCTCCTCAGACAGTTTGGGGAGTGGATGTTGCCCAAAACGTCCTCTGTGGCTTGGTGACTCAGAGGTGACCGTGTTTGGAATAAGATTCTCTCTTTCTTCATCTGGACTAACTTTTCCCAGGGATGATGGTGCTTTCCCACTGTCTCACTAGCAGACACCGCCATATTCTCTCAGAGAGGTCTTCTGTCTTTAGTGCTCTAAGTCTGCATGTGTGTGTGAAATTTCTCTTTTCCTTGGCTTTCAGGTCACACCCAGCAGTGCTTAAGGGGATCCCTGCCCTGTGGAGGTGTATCCCAGACCCTCAGGAGCCTATGTGGGAGGCTGGTGGTCACTGCAGCTTTGAGTGATGCCTCTCACCCATATTTAGTTACTGAGCTTATAGATAAAAAGCTGAGCATTTCACAGCCGGCTACAGCACAGTTTCATGTAAAGCTTCCAGAACTTTGCAGAATGTTTCAACCTCAAACAAACTCAGAGGTTTGTCAAAGGTCCTAGAGAGCCAGGGGCACTTGCTCTTTCTGCTGGCCGTGAATATCCTGGGCAGCATGTTGGGCACTAGGAAGCAACGTTCAGCCAGTGAGGTGGCTGAGGCAGGGCACCCTCGTAGCTTCTGGCAGTTCTGTCCAAGCAGCACTTTGGTAAACAGACTTTGGGGACAGAGGCCTAACATTTATTTCTTTAATGTCTCTAAGACATCTCAGAGTTGGAGACTTCATTCTTCTAGATTGCATGGCTCTCCCGATGTTGGGGTTGAGTTTCCTGCCACAGGTGCAGGGCAGCAAAGCCTGGGGAGGCTGCATGAAACTGCATGTGGCCAATGGCAACTGGCACCAGCAAGAAGGAGCCGAGGCCGGGTCCTGTGTCCCAGGGCCATGTGTATAAGAGGGACCCGAGCCCTGGGCCAGGGCACAGTGGGTTCAGGTTGGCACTGGCGTTGCCCATGTCCTGTTCCTGTGCATGCCTGGATGGGGGTCATCAGGCCATGGAGGACAGAGGACTAGTGTAATACTCATAATCTGTCCTGCTAGAAACAGGAGCTGAGGGTAGAATGCTGAGCCCAGAGTCAGGATGCATGTGGTCACATGTGTACAGGTCATAAATGCACAGGGCATGCATATTCAGGCCACACAATACAGGACACATTTACAGCCCATATATGTATAGGACACACATGTTTAAGCCGCATAGACATAGGACACATGTACAGGTTATATATTCCAGACATGCATGTTTAGGCAATGCATACACAGGGCAGATGCATATAGTTCATGCATATACAGGTCACACATGTTTAGGCTGCAGATGCACAGGATACAAGTGTATAGATCATTTGTGTATATGCCACATAAGTTTAGGACAGAACACACATACAGCTCATACATGCATAGGGACGCATATGTGGACCACACTGCAATGACACATGTATACACATAATACATGTACAGAACACATGTGTTTAGGTACTCATAAGAAACACACGTGTGGGGCCCGGGAGATAGCATGGAGGTAAGGCGTTTGCCTTTCATGCAAAAGGTCATCGGTTCGAATCCCGGTGCCCCATATGGTCCCCTGTGCCTGCCAGGAGCAATTTCTGAGCATGGAGCCAGGAGTAACCCCTGAGCACTGCCGGGTGTGACCCCCCCAAAAAAAAGAAACACGTGTACAGGCCATAAATGTACACAGCAACATATTCAGTCATCATACATAGGGCACATGTGCATAGGTCATACAGGAATGGATATATCTTTGTAAGAAAACATGTGTATAGACCACATATTTACAGAACTCACACATGAAGCCACATGTGTACATGTCAAACATGCATGAGCCACATGTGTGCAGACCACCATATAGGATCATGTGTGAATAGAACATACATGTAAAGCTAGAGCTCATTGTTCAGGCCATATGTATAAAGTCGCATACATGGACTATCTTAAATAGGTACACACATGAAATTTATGTGTAAATGCCACACATGAATAAGGCATATAAAATAGTCCACACATGTATGGGCCATGTGTGTACAACCTCCTGGTGGTGCCTACCTTTTCCACGGGCTCCTTGGAGTCATCTAAAGTCCAAGAACCCCCAGGTCTCCTGTTCCTTTTCTGTCATGTGGCTGGACACAGAGACTTAGCTGCACTCAGTATAGACACTCAGACTACGCGTAGGTAAGTAGCACCTGGTCCTGCACACGGCTTCCTTCCCAGAAGCCGTAGGACTCTGGGCCTGCCTAGTTTGATCCCAGCTGCTGGATTTCTTGTTTCCATAGAAACACCCTAGCTTTGCAGCCACAGCAGGTCCAGTTCCGGATACCGTCTACAGTGGGAGGTGAGTGGGCCAGCCAGGCTAGCTAGTTCTGGGAGCGAAAACCCCCAACTTCCACTCTGACCTGGACCTTTTCAGGAATTCCAGGGGAGCAGAAAAGTAGTACCATCCTCCCCCTTTCAGTCTCAATTTCTCCCCCAACACCTACTCCTCAAACCCAGGACCTTGCTCAGCCCCCACCCGAGGTGGGATCACCGTGGTCTGTATATCTTCATGATACTCTATGCAGTTCTTGCTAATCAAAACAGTTTCCCCAGGACCATCTGGTGCCATGTGCACACTGCAAAGTGAGGGAGTCCTAGCTCTTAGCAATTCCCTCCCCATAACACTGAGTTCAATGGACAGACAGTCCCTGGGTTCTATAATGTGGAGACTGATGCATTTCTGAACCAGAGTCCTTACCGGCTTTGACTAGATGGTCTCTAGGAAATGCTTCTTATCCATAGCCATGGGCTCTGTGTGTGGCTCTTGTTGCATATTGTGTCATGCTGTGTGTTAGTTAAGAAGGAGCCCAGTGGCCTGGAGTGGTTTGGGCAAAGCAGACTGAAGTGGGCTGAGGGGCTGAGCATCCTGCCCTACCCTTCCCCAGCGCTGCTGCCCACTGCAGCCGCCTTCTGATCAAAACACCTTAGAAAAGCTGGAGGAATATTAAAAATTGCACCAGGATACAGAAACTTGGCAATGGCTAATCGATACTCGAGTTGCCTCAAGGTCCAAGGCTGCTCCTGAAGATAAGAAAAATTGAGCATTTCAGATCAATAGCAAATGAAAAAAAAATTCCCATAAAACTTGTGGAAATAAGATAATATTTCAACCACTATCAATGTCATGGGCAGATGCTTTAAAAAGTGTGCTTCTTTTCTTTTATAATTACATGAAGAGCGTCCCAATGTTGCTCATGATTTATGTAATGACAGGCATCGCGGTGTCTAAGGGAAGCGACTCCATTTCCTTCTGAGCTGCTGAAATGTCGCTGTCTTGTACCTGCTGTGTTCAAGCACTTAACGATGATGCCACACTTCCGCCTAATCAGTGCAAACCTTAATTTTGTTGTGTTTGTGTCTCAGAAAGCTGCTCTCTCACACTCACTCCCGTATGGCCTATGCCTCCATGTTTGTTTTCAGGCACAAAGGGGTATCTGAACCCCAGGAATTCAGGGTCATGGACTGAGGGGAGTGATTTTAGGAGACCATGTAGGGTCAACAGCAGAGACCAGAGCTGGTCCCCAATTGTCCAGGCCTGCTAAGATGGTTCTCACTACAAAAGAACCAAGGCTGTGTCCTGGGTCAGTCCACATTTCCTGTCTGTCTGCACCCAGACTTGTATACCTGCATTATTGTTTTATTGAGAGCTTTTAGGCCACCCTGGTGATGCTTACGGATCACTTCTTACTCTATACTCACATATCACTCCGGATAATTGGTCATGGGACCCCTATGCGGTGCCAGGGATCCAGTAGGGTTGTCCAAGTGCAAGCAAGGAGCCTTAGTCACTGAACCTCTTGCCACCTAAATGACCATTTTTCATGTTAAATCATCCTGGGCATTTCCTTCCTTCCTGCTCTGCACCCTCCTTGGCCAGTCACTTTAGCTGCACCTTTCACAAAAATACAATTCCTCTGTGAAAAATTTGCTTATATCCATTTCTTTCCTCGGTCATTGACAAGTAAATATGGCTGTGAAGATAGGATGCTGGGGAAACAGGAGTAGTCCCAAGTCTCAGACACTGCCCATGCTGACGAGAGGGATCAGACAGGTTCTGGGGAGCAGGCAGGTGGAACTTTGTAGTGACTCCTGCTCTGACTAGAGGATGTGCCCTGTAGTGTCCTTTATCCCCTGGTCAATGCAGGAGTCAGTGGACAGTTCTCATGGCGTGTGTCTCTAGCTCCTGTGTCCCCAGTCTTCTGGTCGAGTCATATCAGAGATACATGGCAGCCTTGGCCTCTAGGGAAGGATTATTTGGAGATGCATGGGGAAGCCATGGTCCTTGGAAGGGATCATGGACTGTCATCACTGAGTCCAGGACTCAGTCAACTCTTGGTCTGGGGCTGTCAGAAATGAGATGTAGCACTGGGCACTGCCATTTAGAGCCAGAACTTTTATCCCCTTATCAACCCCCCATGTCCTGTCACAGGAAGCTCCTGTGACAGAAAGCATTTCAGCAATGTCCAGAAAGCATTTCTCTGCCATTAATAGGTGCTCTCTGCTCCTTGGCCACAGAGGAAATGCCATGTCTCTCCCCAAACACCTAGCAAGTGCGTTAGAGCAGCTTATTATCCTGAGACGTGGGCAGTTAGGGAGAAGACTGTGCCATAGTGGAGGCCACTGGCTGAGTTTGCTTCATTATCTGTCTCCCTGTTAAAGATGTGGGTTCTTGGTATCAAAGGTTATCAGACTGAGTAGAGGCATATCTAGACTGGTGCTGTTCTCTGACTGCTGCCAGTCTGTGTGTGTATTTCTAGTGGTTTCTGTCTTCCTTAAGTGGGATTCTGTTTGGCAAACCTTCCCTAAACAGGGCTCTGTGCTATGGGACAGCTGATGCCATCACCTCCCCTCTGCCCTGACTGACATTAATCTTCATCCCAAATAGGCTTTTCTCAGCAATGCAAAGTGTCCTGCTCCTTATAAGATGAACTTTCCATCTCACCTCTCCCTCCATTCTCCCGCCAGCCTTGAAATGATCTTGGGCAATCTTCTGTGCATGGACCTTATTTCACTGCTGACCCAAGTTTTGCCCAGTCATGGATGTGCCCTTGGCCTGCTGAAACTATGCCATGTGGCGGCATGTCACAGGTTGAGGTGAGTTAGCACTGTGTGCAGATCATCCGGAAGGAGTTGGCATCTGTCCAGCTGTCAGATGCCATGTGGACCTACATGGACTCTACAGGTTAGTTTGGTTTGCCTAGCTGTGGCCGGTTCCCTTTTGAAGCTGCCCTACCTCTGGAGAAACTGTGCCCAACCTGCATGGCTGAGACCAGTTTCCCTGTCAGGGCCACAGAGTGGGGCAGCCCATTTGTGCAGTGGTATCTGGTATGGCCCTGAGCAGTTTTTCTATTATGTATCCTTGGAGTGTCCCAGAGGCTGTGCTGGGGCAGCCCAGTCCAGGACCATCCTGGACATCCATGTCTGCCTATGGAAAAGGATGTGCTTGTCCTCGGTGCTCCTGGGTGTGTGTTGTGGCTGCCTGTCTGAGCTTTGCCTGGTATTGCTGTGCTGTAGTTTCCATCTGCTCTGCTTGAGCGACACCACAGCCTCTGACCAGGCCTGAGCCTGGGGCGCCAGCCCCTTCCTGACCTCATGCCCCCTTATCACTCAAAATACCTGAGCACACCTCATCTCTTCCCCTGTCAGCTCCTCAGGAACATGGCAGTGGCTCTAAGCAAAGGCAGTGAGCTTGGATCTGCATGGCTGGTAACAAGCGCATGGGGCATGTGTCTTTGTTCCCAGACAGATGACCTTTCCAGAGCATGTGGACCCTGGAGCAAGATTTGCCCTGCTGGCCAGGCTGAGGCCCATGCCAGAGTCGGGGCCATTGCTGGGCAGCCTGCAGCACTGTTTCCGAGACCACTGATTGGCTTCTTGTTCCCATCAGGAGAACTGTGCACATTCCGTGAACTTTTCATCCTGTTGACATTCCCTGCCCTGCCCTGTGTGTGTTTTCCCACCATAAATCATCCTTGTCTGAGGGAAAGGGCCTCATCCGTCAAGGCCTTGTTGCTTTTTCACTCCCCGAGACTCCTCCAATTTCCAAGGATTAGAGCGAGAATCGCCTGAGACAATGTAGATAGTTCAATAAACTGCTTAAAAAAACAATCCTACCCTCTCTTTCAGTCCCCTCTCTGGCCTTCATTCCCACACTGTTGTTAGCCCAATCAATAATGGTATCTCAGTAATTAAAGGCTCCTGAGGCTCCAATCGGGGTTTTCTGCAGCCTCCTTATCTGCACAAACACTGCCCCGCCACTCTAGGGCTGCCTTTCTTTCTGGACCATCCACTCCATTCGTGGGGTGATCCAGAGACAAACTCCTTGTTCCCTTGCTCAATACTAGGGTCATCCTGCAACGGTAGCCAAGCCCTGTGGTTTGCATTTCTTATCTCTGCATTAAAGTCCCTTCAGTCTCGAGGGGCAGGGTGGTGGTGGTGGTGAATAAATATGGGCCCATTGAATCCAGTTCACCTCTCTCTTCTTCCTGACAGTGACCCTGGAACATACCTTCAGTTCCAGGGGCTTTCGGCTCCAACTCCACCTCCCTGATGATCAATATCTGCACGAAAAATGAAAAATCCAGCCAAGCATAGGCATGACTGCAAATATATGAATATGTGATATTACACATATCCCAGAGCTCATAAAAATAAACTGCTTGCCCCACATCTGGTGGTGAAAGCCAGTTCTGCAGTTATATTTAGATAATGAGGAAATCTTTGATTTGTGAAGCCCTGTAAGAAGCTGAAAAATAATTTCAGACATATTTTCTCAGACATCTCTGCTCACCAGGGCTTTGCTATAAATTATGCAACATGGCAGGGAGATTTGGCTGAGTCTGACGGAAGCTCCGAGTCTGCCTCCATATAACTGAGATTCCACAGGCAAGATACACGGGGAGAGGAAATGGAGAAAATGAAGAAGAAATAAAAACAAGTAGAGTGTGGTCAAAAAAACATTGTTTTAGGCAAGATGATCATGCGACTGATAAAAGGCCTTCATGATAACGAATATTCACCATCGTTGGTCACTATTCACCCACCACTTTCTACCCAAACCACCAACAAATCATTTTACCCACCACCTACTACCAATCATCTTCCCACCATCTTCTACTACCCACCATCTTCCACCCAGCACCACCACCGAACCTCACAGCCACCAACTAATCATTTTACCCACCACCTATTGCCACCAAATCTCATTACCTACTATCAAAACAATTTTCACCACCCTCCACCTACCACCATCAACATACCTAAAGACCATAGCCTACCATCACCAACACATATTATTACCTAATACCATCTATAAACCCCAACACATACCAGTGAACTTCCCCAGCCACCACCCACCACCAAGAGCAAACACCATTATTTACCAGCATTGATGAATATCTCTCTTCATCATCAATCACCACCTAGCATCACCACCAAACCTCACTGCCTGTGACCCCACCATTGGTGAGCACAACTACTCACCATTGGCAAATAGAATGACAGGAAGAGTCATGAGGGTGGGAGGGTGTCTTGACTCTGACCCTAACCTTTATCCTAGTCTCCACCTGAGGTCTCCAATGCTGACAAGTAGCACATGGGGAGGCAACTTTCAGTCAAACCCATGACCATTTTTGGGACACAGACCCCACAAAGAGCCAAGAGCAAGCATGTAGGAACCCAGTTAGAGGTGGTGAGGAATTTCAGCACACTGTGGGGCTGGGCTCTGTCTCCAGGTAGAGCCCCTGAAGTACAGGGAGGGCCACAGCTCCTACTCAGGATGCTTCTGTGCAAATGTGCCCTAAGCGTCAGGGGTCTGAGAGGCCTCCAGTAATCAGACCTGAGGGTGAGGGGAGAAAAAAAGGGAAAGAAATCAATAAAAGATGATATAATTGTATTTCTTATCTTCCAGTGCTGAAGCTATCCATGGAAAATCTCGTTATCAGGAGACACCCAACCTTGACAAGGTGAGTCTGGCAGTGCCGGAGAGAGCGTTGTGATGGTGAGGGTTGTGATGATGAGCGTCATTACGGAGTTGCAGCATGCACCTTTTAATTTGGTTGTCAAGGGAGACAGGAAGCAATAATTAAGGCTAAAAGACAGAGAATGGAAGCCTTATTAAAGGATCTATTGAAGATGGGGATTTGATCTCAGAATTAGATTATGATGAGAGTTTTTCATGCAGCTGAGGCACTCTTGAGTGACAGAGGGACAGAGCTGGCAATTACAGGGAGTGGCGTCCCCTAATCTTTACAATCCCAAACTCACAGGCTCACGCATTCAAATCCATTTCCATGAAGCCGGCACATTGCTAACCTCGCCAAATTGGAAATTTGTTTGTTTATTGTCCATGGGAAATAATTTTAAGGGAGCAAATAGCACCAAGCAGTGTGCTTGTCTCCTTAACTTGTGAAATTAATAATAGGAGATTAATCCGGAGGCTGCTGCCTTTATGAAGCCAATGGATCCTCAGCAACCTGGTGCCATTATGATTCTTGCAGAAGGTCAAGGAAGGCATGTAGGGCCATGCCGGCGGGGCCAGGGGGAGAGGAGAGCGAGGTGGCTATTGTTGGGTGTTATGAGTGTGCAGCCCGCTTCCTTACGTCGCTGAAACTGAAATTTTCGGGAAGGGATTTTAAACAACTCAGGACATAGTTATTTGGTGATGTCTGTTCCGGGGAGATAGCGGTAGTTCATTACCATGCGTGCTGAAAACCTATTTTAAGAAGTACTTTGCCGCACAAAGATTAATTTACCACACCACATTCTCCTCCCTCCCAGTAGCACTAATATAAATAATTGTTGTACCTTAAATTGGCATTATATTTTGATAGCCTGGTTTTTAATGGACAAAGAAAGGGTTGCTTGGCAGAACTGCCCAGAAACATGGCCATGGGCTGAGATATGTGGAAAGTGGGTGTCTGTCTTAAGAAGGCTCTAAATTGAAATCCTGTTGATTGTGGGGTCAGGACTGTGCAGTACTCAGTCTCCCCCTGAAAAATCCATGTCTCTCTCAGAGGTGGGTCTCTCCTCCTTCCCAATGGTGCAGAACTGGGCTGTGTTTTCCAGGGGTGCCCAGTGGGCAGCACTCAAATGTTCCTTGTTGAAAGGCTCTGAGAATGTCCCAGAGTCAAGAACCCTGCAATAGTGCAGGATTCAGGGGGCTATGGAAGTTCCTCGCCGAGGAGGCTGGGAAGGTGCCTCTGTCTGGCCCTTGCCTTCCTGCTCAGTGGAACTTAATTATTTGAGCATGACATGAAGGGTTTTTTGAACAACAACAATAAATTACCATGCGCATGCTCTATGAAGCACCTGTGCTTATGTGTTTCTGGTAACTTCCTACTGAGCTCATATCCAGAGTGTTTGTGGGAGGAAGCCAAGGACCCTCTGCTAGTTTAACTCCAAATTCAATCCCATTACTGAGATGGAATCCCATTGACTATTTAAAAGCACATGTGACTGTGAGGTGTGAGCTCGAGAACATGATCTCACTTAGCCACCCATCTCCTGTGCCTGTGCTATGAGGCAGAAAAGAGATAATTACCTCACCAAAGCACAGAACTTCAGATGTGAGTCAGAATGACCAAAAGAAAGGCTAAAGGGGGGTGAGCCAGTTGATCCTCAAATGTCTTGGTTAAATTTCACTGTCTTCGTGTATATATGATCTAAGTCACTGGAGAGAAAACAGCTCGGTGTCTTCACAAGCTAGTTCTGTCCACTGTTCTCAGTATCTTGATCCTGAGGGATCTGCCCAGAATCCAAGGTGCTCTGTGTGGGGACTCATGAGACAAAGTGTCCAGAGTGGCCACAATCACTGTGATGGCACCAAATCATGCCTAATCTGCAGCACCCATGGAAGTCTGTTGCTTGGTTTGTCTATCCAGTTTAGTCTCTATCTCTCTAAGTCTCCTAGGATCCCCAGTGGGGTGATGCCATCTCTGCTCCCCTGTCTTTGACATAGCATGAATAGGCCATAGGCAGGATGGTCAGTCCTCACTCCTGGTTATCAGCCACTTTGGGAGATAATGTCCTTGCACAGCCTGTTAACTTTCTGGCATCTGAGGAAAGAAAGGGGAGTTCGCAACTGAGTCTCAGCTAGAGACTACAAGGTCCTCCAATGCCTCACAAGAATGATGTTAAGCAGAATCAGTGTGGACCAGGGAGAGCAAACCAAAGAGATATAGGGGAGCAGGT
>PVKC010048884.1:0-10820 GCA_004027635.1 Crocidura indochinensis | reverse complement strand
TTTCACCTGCTTGGAGAGTGCATTTTCCTCCTTGAATATGCTTGTAGTCTCAATGTCCTGGAGTGTTTTGCCTACGTGTTGTTCTATGTATTTTATGGTTTCAGGTCTGATATCAAGGTCTTTCATCCATTTGGATTTCATCTTCGTACATGATGTTAGCTGGGGGTCTAAGTTCAATTTTTTGCAAGTGGCTAGCCAGATTTTCACATTTTAACAATAAATCATTTTTACAGATCAATTATATTAGTTAGAATGCAGTGAGTATACAGGTTAATTCAGATAATTTTTGGAATCTATTGTTCTAGGTTTGATCATCCCACATGGGCCTCTCATTCCTGCCAGAAGTAATTCCTGAGCACAGACACAACGGTTGGTTGAGCATTGTTGCATACAGCTCAACCACTTCCCCAATGAAATCTAACATTTGATTATATTCAGCTTGAAAATAATTTCAAATAATTCAAAGCATCATTATTGTAGTTTATTATAGTAAAACTAGTTGTAGTTAGAAGGCCAGCAACTGGAAGTTTCTCTTCAATTGTCTTCAAGTGATGATTCCGACAGATAAAATATCACTTTTTTATTTCTGGTTCAGAAGAAGAAACTCTCACTTATGTTATACCAAGCCTTGGGATTTTCTTTTGAAGAACTCATCTAACTTGGTCATGTTCATATCAGTTAATCTTCATAGCGTACACTTTAGTCATATACAGAATTCCTCCATCTTTTTTATGTTTTTCAGGTTAAAAATAGGACACGATTTGCTCAGATTTAAGAGTAAAGAATTAATTTGCTTATAATTTTGGATTTCTCTCATTTTGAAAATTTTTAAATGTGTTAGAGTTGATAAGATTTTGGAAAAAATATAATTTATATTTGTCTCTTTTGCAGAGCTAACATTTATTTTAACTAATATATATAATTGTTTTCTGGCTACAACTTGATTGCATAAATTTCTCATTCTTTACCTAATCACTATAAAACACTTTATAAATTTTATTGCTTACTTAAATATGCTATTTTATAATATACTTCATACAGAATGCCTTGTAATACATATGTATATCAATATTTTGTTTACATTATTGGAAATTATTGATCTAATTTATATTTATGTGAATTTATTGTTTCTTTAATCTATATATTCAAGAAATATTTCCAGGAACTATTATGTGTCAAGGAAAGATATGGAAAAGATATAGTTTTATACATTCATGCAAAAATTCTTTTTTTTTTGGTTTTTGGGCCACACCCAGTGACACTCAGGGGTTATTCCTGGCTATTTGCTCAGAAGTCGCTCCTGGCAGGCACGGGGGACCATATGGGGAACCGGGGGATCGAACCGCAGTCCATCCTAGGTTAGTGCAGGCAAGGCAGGCACCTTACCTCCAGCGCCACCGCCTGCCCCCCCCAATGCAAAAATTTTAACTAATGAAATGATAGTAGTTAAAAAACCACCTCAATTTTACATTAACTCATGATAGACAATAGCTCTATAAACTACAAAGTACATATTTTTATGCATGATTTATCTAAGTCATCAGGTATTTGCCATTTCCATTAGTGAGGAATAATTGTAGATATCAATTAAATAACAACCTCAATTTTACATTAACTCATGATAGACAATAGCTCTATAAACTACAAAGTACATATTTTTATGTATGATTTATGTAAGTCATCAGGTATTTGCCATTTCCATTAGTGAGGAATAGTTGTAGATATCAATTAAATATCTTTTTCTAAGACTAAAGCTAAAAGTGGGAAATAACATACCACACATATGTTACTCCATTTACCAAGGACTATGTAAGTGAAACAAGATTCATTTTAAAAGCAGAGTTTTGTTAGACTATGCATATATAATTTATACTACGTAAGATATTAATATATATGAAAAGTGTGTAAGTTGAGAATAAGACCAAGCACATTGACATATTTAAATACAATTTTGGAAGTATTACAGAGGTTGTACATTGGTAACATTTATTTGCCTTGCATATGGCTAACTTGGATCCTACCCCCAGAAGTTATATGCTCCCCAACATTTGTTAGGAGTGATCCCTGAACACAGAACCAGAAGTACAATCTGAGTATAAACAAAAAATGGAGTCATAACCTCCTATAAAAATAATACTTGAGGACTGGAAATTTAGATCAGCAT
The DNA here is from genome assembly GCA_004027635.1 of Crocidura indochinensis. NCBI lineage: Eukaryota > Metazoa > Chordata > Mammalia > Eulipotyphla > Soricidae > Crocidura > Crocidura indochinensis. The sequence continues at coordinate 8,656 of PVKC010048884.1, read as the reverse complement.
ACTAAGTATATGTTTCTGATGTACGTGACTTTAATTTAATACCTGACACTGCCATCCTACATTGTTGGGAGCTACTCTCAAGCACAAAGCCAACAGTAGCTTCTGAGAACTAGAAGGGCTGAGAAATACTTAAGTAAACAAGACAATAAAATAAAAAAATGACATAGAAGTGCTGTAGGCACATCTACATAACCCAATAAAACAAATAATATAATAGATAAGTAATATAACTAGAATTTTTTGTGACATTATTGAGCTGAGCCATAGAAATAGAATGGGTATGGCACATACCATGGGTGCAATCAGTTTGGGTTCAATCCCCAATAGTATTTATTGTTCGCTGAGGACAATCAGAAGTGATCTCTGGGCACATAGTTAGAAGTAAGCCCTGAGCATTTTCAGGTGCGCCAAAGAAGAGAAATCAAGAAAACAAAGCAATATTATAATTGTTCTGATAGACTAAAAATATTAATAAAATGAGATTGGGGGAGATTCTATCTAACTAGCTTTAACACAAATATATTATAAGGAATCGGGGGATTGTTTTCAGGAAGTAGAGACATTCAGAGGAAATCTGAAAGGGAATACAGGGTAAAGAAGGGAAAAAATATTTGAAATGCTAGAGAACAAGTCATTGAAAGTGTGCATACTCTACTCAGAATGGCTTAACCACAGAGTGTAACCATGGTGCTTGAATGGTGCAGTTGGAATATTCTGGACCCTATGACCTTCAAGAATGAGCATCAGATGCCAGAAACATATTTTCCAGCTGAACATCACATCTGGATGTGATAATTAATATGTTCTTATCTGTAATGTTTCTGGTGTAATGAGTACAACCAGGACCTTTTTGACTTGTTAGACCTTTAGGTAAGATTTTAAACTATCATGGGAGTGGCCCTCCGTGAAATTTACTGAGTGATAAGACATTTATTTATTTGCCTCTTCACTAAGAAAATGACATAGAAAATTTTAGAAAATAAAAATTGGAGGCATACAGAGTTGTTAAGGCAGGAAATGTTTTAATGTGTATCCATGTTTCATAATTTCCTCTGATTCTTAAAGAAAATTAAACTGTCTTCACTAATGTGATATTGTTGCTTCAGAGAACAATGATCACAACTTCATAGTTATCATATGCCATATAAAGTATGCTTGCAAAGAAAATAACATCTTTGAGGACAAGAAATGCAAGATGTAGGAAAAATGAGAAAGACTGATAGTTAAGGGGGCAGAGTGATAGCATAGCAGTAAGATGTTTACCTTGCATGAGGTCAACCCAAGATTAACTCAGGTTTGATTCCCGGTATCCTATATGGTCCCCACAGTCTGCCAGGAGTGATTTCTGAGCACAGAACTGGGAGCAAACCCTGAGTACTGCCAATTGTGGCCCCAACCCCTCCTTACAAAAAAAGAAATACTGATAGTGAATATCATTAGCACTAAACTGGTTCTATATGGTACTATATGGTATTCTATATAGTATTGTATAATTGTAAATAAGTAGTAAGTAAAGTAGTATTATATAATTACTTTTAAATAGTTTTTTATGAACAGAATATAGTTTAATATAGTTTTTATATATTTAATATAATATAGTTAATATATAGGTAATATTTTTCATATAGTATTCCATAAATTGTTGGTTTGACTGAGATAGGTTATTTAATGTCAATTTAGTTTGAAATATTATTCATATAAAAACCAAAAATTAATGTTAATGATAAACTAGTTCATACCATTTTCCTAGCTTTGCTTATGATTTCCAATTATTTACAATTTACAATTAAATTTAATCAACAAAGATACTTACCCTAATCCATTTCAAAGCTTCTAAAGGCCTTTGGCCATATATGTACCCAATACCATCACCCTACTTGATCTCAAAAACAATAACTATTCAGTCCATATTTCATAATGCTGTCTCATATTCTTTCTATTCTCATGCAAATTACCAGTCTCAGGTAACATTTTAGTTGAGTTTTCTAATTCATCATTCCATGTAGTTTGTATATCCTTGCTAAAAAACTTATTTTCAGTTTGTTGGATATTTGGGTTGACCTCTCTTCTGAGAAAACTGTTCATAATAAAGGTTACTTTTATGCATCTTTCAAGAATTGTAGATATCAACAACATATATGCCAGAAGAAGGAATGTCAAGTATATTTTGAAACAAGCTTTTATTACATTTGCTTTTTCAATAATTCTCCTGGCAAATTCTTTCAGTACTTCTGTTAGAGAATCCACAGTAATTGGTCAGTCAGACACAAACTCTATAGAATAAGTATTTCTTGAGTTTGATACTTTGTAATTTCACCAAACCAAGATCCCCATTATTTTACCCAGCTTATGAAAGAAATAACCTCCTAAGTACATTCCAGGCCTCCAGAGCCCTCTCCTTTCAACATATGTTTTGCAAAGTAACCATAGTTATCATTTCAAAATAACCTAGGTCTATTATGTTCTTGCTCAAACTACAACCACTACCAATTTTTGATGTGCTCTTAACAGGCATTCAACTAAGGATGAAGAGTGTTGGTAGCCAGGGACAGAACGAACTGAGAAAGTGAAAATCATTCCTGCTGACAATCAGCAGAATAAGGATAAGCCTTGCTGACAACCAGACAGGAATATTATCACCAGAGCCCAATTTGTAAACCCAGTGATAGCCATGGCCATGCCAGCTCCATAAACATGACTAAACATTCCCCTCTTCTGACCAACACTAGTTATTACTGCTTATTTCCCCATTACCATTCTAGGACCATTTTGATATTCTTCTTTGAGGAAAGTATTTAGCTAGTTATTGATTCACAAAATAAGCCCAACTACTTACCAGCATTCAATTTGGAACTAACTTGAACTTTCCTCATCCCTCTTTGAACTCACCAGTTGGAAATTTAACTCCCATAAAATGATTTTCTTTGATCTTCCTACTTTATTATTTCCAGTTTGCCTCTAGGGAGTAAATTAACCTACATTTGTTAGTTTTCCTGGAAGAGTTTGTTCATTTAGCTCAGAGAAAACATACTGAGACCTTTTCTTTTACAGGTTATTTCTTCCCAAATCCTATTATATATTTCCTTTTCTACAAACAAAAGTAAAGTTGATAACACAAATAAAAGAATGTTACTGTTTTGTTTTGAGGACAGAAAAGATGGTTAGTTAATATGTTTATAGATAGTAGCTCAAATATCAAAGGGAATTTTTTATAATTAAATAATATACCATTCTAACCTTTTCTCATGTCTTAAGACATTCTTACATTTAATAAATTGGCCTTCATATAAAGGCATCCTACACTGTCTTGTGCTGTTTTATCCATAGATTACTTAGCCAATCTTGTTATGAACTTTTCTAGGTGTTAGTTTCATTTTAAAGCCAGCCCAACTCTTAATTCATTTCATAAATTGTCTGCAACATTCAGAATGAGTCATTTTCCTTTCTAAACTCCAATAACCAACTGAGTTTCTATTAAATTTAATTGTGCATGTATTTATTTACATCTCTTAAATCTAAAAATTTTGGCTTTATAAATTTATGTTTTCTTAAATTTCAATATGATATAAAATTGCTAGAATGAAAAAAATATGAATGAAAAGTCAAATGCTGTGACTAGCATTATGTCTGAAAAATAGGACTTACTGGAACATAAAGGTGTTGTCGTCAGATGCAATGGCCAATACAACTCACTCTTAATAAAGTAGTTAATGATCTTGGGTACTAAATTAGTGTGTTAACATTGAATTCCTTATCTGATTATAAAACAGGAGGAATTTTATATTATTCTTGATGGGCAATTTCTGAAAGAAGAACAAATTATAGATTCACAGAATAACATTGAAAACAAAGTTACAACAAAGGAAATTATTTTCTGGAAGAAGAATTTCCAGAAAGTTTTATGGTATTTGTGGTATTTAGAAGACTATTTTAATAGGATTCTCACCCAAGATCTTTTTTAGGGAATTGACAGCTGTATTCAGCCAAAACAGTTCTCTATTCCCAAATAAAATTTGTATAATCATATTTGTCTTTCTCTTTTGCATCCTATTGCTCTCAAAGTTTGAATCCATTAGGTTGAACAATATGAACTTTTCATTTTTATCTCCAGTGGAAGTTATCAAGTAACCGTTAATGTATCTGGTACAAATTTATATTCCCTGAAACTGTTAACTGAATTGAATCATTTATGTATTATTTTTCTTCATTTTATTTTGAATGGCGTATTCACATCAAAAATTAAACTTGTGTGTTCTTACCCTTTTTAGGAACAGAAGCACATATTGCTGCATAAAGATATTTATTCCTGAAGATGATGAATTGTAACTATTTGCTGTTAATTTTCACTTGATTCAAACTGCTTGTGAACTAAACTTGACCTTCCTAACTTTAGAAGTCTAAAACAATCAAAATGACTTGAATAATTTTTGAAATTTATTTTTGAAAATAATCTTTTGAAACACTAGCATATTGTTTTCTGAACTACATGAATAAATATATGTCTACTTTCATGCAAAACTAAAAGTAGAATGTGGATATAAATAAGCACAATGCGGGGCCCGGGAGATAGCATGGAGGTAAGACGTTTACCTTTCATGCAAAAGGTCATCGGTTCGAATCCCGGTGCCCCATGTGGTCCCCCGTGCCTGCCAGGAGCAATTTCTGACCATGGAGCCAGGAGTAACCCCTGAGCACTGCCGGATGTGACCCAAAAACCAAAAAAAAAAAAAAAAAAAAAAAAAAAAAAAAAAAAAAAAAGCACAATGCATTTTGTTCCAATGACTCTGTCCTAGATCACTACCAATAAAATACTATACTTAACATAGAGCTTTATGTTTAAGAATTATTTAAAAATTTATAACACAATAATGATCTTACGACAGATTTGAAGACAATTTATGCTGTATCAGCATGATGTAACTGAATATTTGAAAATATTTATAATTATATAAGTAAAATTAAATATTAAAATTTAAATGTAATGAACTGACTATATGTCCAATTTTTATTACCTATGGAACATTACTCTCTATGAAATTAATGTTTTTTAGAAAATTGTTTAGCACTTAGTGGTACAAAATGTACATATCTTAGATATTTGAATATATTTATGCATGTGTATAGGTTATTCCTTCAATACTTTCTTAGTTTTGATATATCTATTTGCTTTCCCAATAGTACTGATATTGGAAAATAGCAGGAAAGGTTGCATACGCAAATTATTTTCTTAAGAGAAAAGTTTATGTAACATGCATATGGAAAAATACAAACATACAACAATGGCAAGATGCTAGCAATAGTTAGATTATGTTAAGTACTCAAAAATTTAATGCAACATTTAAAATAATTAGAAAACTGAGCAATAACAACCTGAAAAATTGAAAAATAAAAAAGTATATCTCTAGACACTAGGGAAAAAGCTATCACTTTACAGATATTTAAACTGCATATGTGTATATATATGTCTCAATATAAATGAGTACATGTGTGGTTTACATTAATGAAGTAAATATTAAATGGCTTACCTACCAGAATTAAAGTCATAGAAATTTATTAATGAGTAAGAAGTTTATATTCTTATTATATTTACATTCTAATTGGGTTACTGAGAATGAAAGGATAATTAAAAATTATAACAATTAAACCTTATTGAATAGGCCAGGTGATGAAATCAAGGGAAGAATATAGAGAATTATGAGAATTGAGCAAAAGCTCATGTCTGCCATAGTCATAGAAAGTCTGTACTTTCTATATACAATAAAGTACTTTTGATCTAGAAGTACTATCAGAAAGAGGATATCTGGCTACAGTACCCTGATTAGTAATGTCATTAGGAGGTTTGGCCAAAGTACTCTGGTCAGACCTGTAACCTTCAGTAAGAGAGAGATTGAGGAGTTAAAGAAAAACAAAGTTGATATGTGATATGTGAGCAGAAAGCAGGTGGTGAGACATAGAATTAGAGTAACAAATGGTTACATATTCATTGGTTGATATATGCCTAATAAGAATGTTGGATGTTACATGAAGTTGGAAATAATTGGAAGTTCGTGTGAAAAGAAAATATTCTGATTTAGAATCTTATTGTATGAGTCTAGTTATAATATACCAGAGTATAGAAGGACTAAATTGGATATTGTAGTTCAAAACAAATAACCTGAACTTGTGTATGTGTATATATACATATATATATACACACATATACATATAAATATATATACCTGTTTTTGTGTGTTCATAAAAATAGAAAATTTTAATCTTTTGAGATTCTTAGAACTGATGAATCGTTAGTTATTTATGTATTTATTATCAATATTAAGGTATGTATATAGTTAAGATCTTTGAAAGTCTTCTCACAAAGTTATTACATATCAAGAGATATTGCATATATGTACATATGTAACTTCCAATCTTACATTTTAATAATTTAATTTACTAAGTAATTTATGAAAAATATTTTATTTATGAACCATATGCTGCTTCTATAAGTATAGATTGATACAATTTAGAAATGTTAAAAATAAATAAAACCTTTCCATTTTGATAGTCTGATGCAGTTTTATAAAGTATTGTAGTGTAGGGCTGAGGGGATCCATAGTAGAAAAAATACAAACTATAATAAAAAATAAAGTATGATAAGCTAAAGATAGTTCAAAAGGAGTCTCTTTTATTTAGTCACTTATACTTGTATATGCTAGGTTGTCTTTAAGCAGAAGGACTTCAAGCCACAAACATTTCATCTAGAGATTATTTAATCTACTCTTCACCTCAGCTTTCATTTTCTTTTTATCTTTTAGCAACAATAAAGAAAATTATTATTTTTGGCAAGGAGAAATCCAGGACATGCAGCTTTTTACCAATTAAAACAGAATTAGATATCAGGTTGGTGAAATTACTGTTATTATCTTTCATTTCAATCATCATCGAAAGAAGCACAATTTCTCTTTTCTTTTGTCACAGTAACTTTTCATCTGTTGGCACGTCTAGTCACCATACACAGGTACTGTTTAATATCTACATAAAATAAGCTATATTTTCTAGCCTTCAAATCTTTCTGAACATAATATTTTACTTGAGAGTAGCAGGTGCTGGAAAATTATGTCTTAGCTTAGCAGAAGATAGATGGATTGCACTTGTTAATGCAGAGATTTCTTTCACTATACAACTTATGCTTTGCTTTCTTGCATGCAATTCCTTGCTTTCATCAGCAGAGTCAAATTCAGATTGAAGCTCTCTCTGATGGTGTCAATATTTATGACCACCAAGTAACTATTACAGAGATTTTATCAGTTCACTTTTACTTATTAGGATGCTGTTTCATGTCATACAAATCTTGACATTTACTACTGTAATGACATCCTTAAAGCTCCTCCTTAGAAAATTGATGAAGGGTGGACTTTTTCTCATTTATGATTACTTGTAGATGGCATAAAGAGAAATAAACTACTCATGGTATACAGCATTTAATGCTTTAAGCTGATACCTATTTCATGGTTCTTAGGATCATGAATCATGGCTACACTAGGCACAATAATAGTGGTGATAGTTTAGATTTTGATTGAAAAAAAATGTACTTCTCTTATAGCTCATTCCCCCAATGACAAAATTAACCTTAAGTTAAGTTTAATTTCCACTTGGTATTAAGGATAATGATTCATAACAATATCTTGGTAGTATGTTATAAATGAAATCTATAACTATTGAAAAATAGAAAAAAATAAAATGTAGATAAAATATTTTAAAGAGTTTAATGGGCATATATAATGGATGCTCATAAAATAAAAGTCACTCATTGAAGCATTGTCAGGTGTTTGGAGAACGTCTTGGGTTGCACCTCACTTGACACGAGGACCATCACCAGCCCAGTACCAGAAGCAACCTCTGGACCAACGATTTTCAACAGTACGATGACTGGAACCAACAAAAAGCACATGAGGGAACCAGCCATTGAGAAGCTGGGAGCACAAGTGTTTGAGGAGGTCTACAATTACCTTAAGATGGCCAGACAGCAGAAAATCAGTGAGGTCGAAATCCGGGAGTCTCTGGAAAAAGTAGTGCCTCATGCCAGCAACTGTTTTGAAGTGGACCAACTCCTCTACTTTGAAAAGCAGGGGTTGATCCCAATGGTAGAAGGCTCCTCACATCAAAAGCATCACTAAGTAACTGTCCAGAAGAAGCAGACTCCAGTAGGTACCTTTCCAAATAAACATGTCTGTAGAACTCATCTGCCATGTGCTGTTGCAGGAAGCTGTTACCATGATGGAGCTGCCATCTTGCCATTCACTTCCTTGACTCATTTTGAAACCAGGAAATGCACCTGCTGCTCTCAGAGTCCTAAATCAACCAATATTGTATGCTATGATCTGTGAATGGAGTTTGGATGTACTAACCTTGCCCTCAAAGACTCAAGACTCTCAACACTCTTGACCCATCTAGGGATGGCCTTGGAGAGGTTGTCTACACTTTGCAATTTCCACTTGTACAGACTCAGCACTAGTTTTTACTGGCCAGCTTGCTTTTGAAGGGCCCTGGACACTGAGCTTTCAACATGCTGAGCTACTGCCCTTGGAATTAGAAACCCCATATGAGAGGCCAACTTTTTTCCTACCTGGGTTAGTCAGGGAGAAGTCCCTTATGTATATGAAGTAGATTTAAAGGT
>PVKC010048883.1:0-10825 GCA_004027635.1 Crocidura indochinensis | reverse complement strand
TATTGTGCTGAGTGAAATAAGTCAGAGGGATAGAGACAGATGCAGAATAGTCTCAGTCATCTATGGGTTTTAAGGAAAATATAAGTCATTTTTGTAACAATCCTCAGAATGAGGAACCTGAATAGCCTGTATGGAATACAGGTGGGGGTGGGTTGGGAGGGAGGGAGTTTTGGGGCACTGCTGGTGGGAAAGTTGCATTAGTGAAGGGGGTGTTTAAAAAAGAAGTTAAAGAAAAAATCAAAAAAAAAGAAAAGAAAAAATAAGGCCTCCCAATTCTTATCACAGGCTGTGTTCTTTACACTGACTGTATAGAAAGAGGAGGTACAGTAAATGTACCCCATATACACCTCAACCCAGACTTTTGCCGGTTGTGTATTGTGAATATGGGGACAAAAAAAGATTCAGAGACATAAAGAAAATTACTAGGGGTTAGAGACATGGTACAACAGGGAAGTTATATGCCTTATGTGTGGTGACTTAAGCTCAACCTGTACCATACTTTGTCCCTAAGCCCTGACAGCAGTGATCAACAGGAATAAATAAGTCCTGAGCCCCTCTGTGTGTGGCCCAACTCCATATCCTCAAAAAGAAGACAATTGCTCCAGGTGACACTAGTACTACTAGACCAAGATTCAAACCTCAATATGTTTGGATGTAATAAACTTGAGGGATCCCTTAACCAGTGGTGTTTTGGGGCCATAAAGGTATCAAATTCAGAGTATATGAAAGCCAGGGACTCTACCATTTGAACCATTTCTAGCTAGTCTATTCTATTCATTCCTGAAACCTTATTCTTCATTTTGAAGGCCATCCTGAAAGCAGCACTAATGCCTGACCCAGGAGTTTGTTGTGGCACAAAAATCTCTTGGCCCCTTCACAGACATCTGGCATCTCATCACAGTATGCAGCCTAAATGCATGGGAGAGTCTTCAAAGAGGCTTTCACAAATGCTGGGTTCATTTACTTTTCTTTCAAACAGACAGTGAAATTTAAGTGGATAAAATCTATTTTTATTACCAAAAAGTCACTGCCTCTTTTCTAGTTTTGACCAGTGCTAGAATTTTGACCAGAGCAGGGCTATAATACAAATAATAGATGATCTGGCGCTGCTCTATAGATGAGCTGACTTCTTTCTCACATTCCATTATCTCTTATTTTGTCAAAAGGCCACTACCAAGGATAGAGGAGAATTAAAATATCAAGCTATCCTAAATTATTAACACTCCAGTGTGGGCTGATGGGAGCAGCCTTTACTCCTAGAAGTATAAGCCCGTCAAAGCCATGCTAAAGGCTAGATTATATATACGAGTGGCACTAAGTGTCCTTGGTTTCCTTGCTGCATTGCTTCTAGATAAAGTCCCCTCCTTCTCCCTTACTATCCTATCTCAGGATATTCCCTATGAATATTTACCCTACCTCAGCATGCCCTCATCAAAAGGTTAGGCCTGGCCATTCTGTTCCCTAGGAATGTCCTGACAAATGGGTGTCTAAGTTGTGGCCATCTCTACAGTCTGTTGTGTGTGCAATAAGATAATGAATTATTTGACTTGGATAGCACCTCAAGAGAAAAATCTACACTGACAAGTGCGATTAAGTAATTAAAACCTAACTGATTAGTCAACATCAGTGATAATACAGATTGAAAGAGTTTCTTCCTGTAACAGCAGAAATCTGGGCCAGAATACTCCAGAAAATATGTCCTCTCCACATCCTCTTTGCTTGGTTGACTGCCCTTTCTATTCCACTTTCACTTCTGCATGTTCTTTTATTTTTCTGACTGTAGAGAAGGTAAGGAAAGCCTCCTCCCTCTGACTCATTCTCAGGGTTATGAACTCTCTCTTGAAATTTCCCCAGAGAAGTGTAGATAGGCTAGTTCAGACCAATATTACCTAGTTTGTTTAAACTGTGGCCCAATAAATATGATTAATAGATATATATCCAGGAAACACCTGGCCAACTAAAATTATTATAGAAACTGTTATTTAGGTATAAAATATTTTTCTTTTTTTTTTGGGGGGGGCACACAAGGTGACACTCTGGGGTTACTCCTAGCTATGCACTCAGAAATCACTCTTGGCTTGAGGGACCATATGGGACACTAGGGGATCGAACTGCTGTCTGTCCTAGGTCAGCATATCTATTTTATCAAATCACAAACTTCTTGTCATTGTACAAGATAAGATTTAATTCTTAGGGAAAGATTCAATTAATAAAAAGTGATGGCTATAATAGCCAATAGAAATTGATACTATACGTATCTATAGTTTGATTATATGTAAATACAATGATTGTCTCTTATTTTTATCTATGTACACTCTAAAATTATTATGCACTTACATAATTAAGCAAAAGATGAAGCTTACATTCTCACATCTGCTTCCACAGATGCATTTCCCTTGACATCTGATTCTTGAACATCCCTTAGAATTTTCACCCAACTACCAATCTTGGCTTTAAGTTTCAATGGGAGAAATCAAGATTCACCTCCATTCCCTAATCATGAGGGACACATCTGGTTTGCATAAGGGATAAAAAGAGCAACAATAGAACATACCAATAAAGGAAAAATAAAACAGAAAGATGTAAAGAATAAGCCAGGTAGAACATTTTGAAAATATAAGAAACTTCACCACCATTTTGTTTTTATAGAAGACTTTGTAATTGATCATACAAATCCAAAATTTAGGCATAACTATAGTTACCAGCTGGCCAAAAGGGTCATACTTTTAGGTCACAAAATTGTTGTGGTTTAACTAAAAATCTTTATGTTGAAAATAAAATCTCAACTGAATTTTATCTGAATGAGAGTGCTGATCTATCTTCTAAATCCACTAAAATCATTTGAAAATCTAAAAAGGGCTGGTCTTATATCAGAACTTATTAAAATTAGTACCACAAAAGTTGGTATATAATCTCCCACTGCTTAATTTGACTGGCTTAGAAAAGAGAAAATCTAGAAAGACCCTGACAACATTCAAGTCAAATATAGAAGAAAATATCCAGAAAAAAGATAGGGGAGGGCACAGAGAACTGCCTAATCTGCCTGTGAAAGTATCTAGGTGAATGAGGAAAGGCCATCAGAGATGGCATTGGAGAAAATCCATTGAGAAACACTTAGTTCATAGGAGGAGGAGGAGGAGGAGGAGGAGGAGAGAAGAAGAAGAAGAAGAAGAAGAAGAAGAAGAAGAAGAAGAAGAAGAAGAAGAAGAAGAAGAAGAAGAAGAAGAAAGAAGAAGAAGAAGAAGAAGAAGAAGAAGAAGAAGAAGAAGAAGAAGAAGAAGAAGAAGAAGAAGAAGAAGAAGAAGAAGAAGAAGAAGAAGAGCAACAACAACAACAATAATGACAATAGCAACAGCAATGTGCTGAAAGAAAAAAATATGATGATGAGAGATTGTAAGACACTGGTGAAGGGGGAAGTGGAGAAATAGTATAGCCTGTAGGGTGCCTGCCTTGCATAAGGTCATTCATGTTTTAATATGGTACCACCTGTGGTACCCTAGCAGTTCCAACAATTATCCCTGAGCACAGAGCCAGAAATAAGCCTTGAACACCACCGTGTGTGGCCCAATATTCTCCACAGAATGCCCCCAAACTAAAATATTGCTGAGGAAATGAGGATGAAGATGATGAAGATTAAGGCAATAATTAAGATAACGAAGATAACTAATGGGACACTGATGGATTTAAATCTTTCTATTTTAATTTTTTTCAGTCTATGGAAATAATTTGTGGCCTTTCCCCTGGCCTGTCCTCTCTCATCTGTTTTGCAGTCTCTTTCCTTTATGCCAGGGTTCTTAACTTAATTTTGAGGAATATACCCTCAGTAAAATACAGTGGAAAAATAATCTCTAGCTCTTCCTGCTGCAAATTGATTGTATCCCTTTCTGTTCTAACAAAACTATGATAGCACTGACATCACCATATTCTGTATGAAAAAAGAAAATATCTGCTCCCTTAGCTCTTCCAGAAGCTCAAGAAATGTAAGTCCTTGTGTAGTGCATGGTATTCTCTTCTTTCTCTGTAAATTGAACTCAGAGATTACATTTCTCTCTTTATTAATAGGGAAAGTTATCTATTTTCTGTCTATTTCCTGTTCTTTAAAAAAAAGTTTTCATGTGACCAGAGTATTAACACAGCAGGTTAACTTATCTTGAATGTTGCCTCTATTCCCAGAATCTCATATGGTTACCTAAACACCACCTGGAACCATCCCTGAGCATAGAGCCAGGAGCACTGCCAGGTGTGGACCCCAAATAACAACAGCAGAAATAGTCTACTTTTATATAGGGTTATAGAAGGTCATCAAAGGGTAGAACTGAAATATTGGACAGGGTTATGTTGGCATTTTGACAAAAGGGGATTCTCCTTTGGCAAGTTTAGTTATCATTTTTAATGGACAGCTTTGTTATTTGAACTAATATTAAAATATTAATAGCTCTCTTATAATAATTAATAATTAATTAAAAACTTCTAATTGTTACTTTAGTTCTGCCAATGAAGAGGAGAATCAACAAAACATATAGGATCGTGTTTGGATTTCTATTGTGATTTTGTGCCTCTATATTTAAATTTTTCTTTGTCTTTTAAATATTAACAGAACACAAGTTGTTTGTAATAATAAAACTAAATATGTGTGCACACATTCAACAAAGGCATGTGGCAAAGTCACTATATGATTGAGTCCTATTGCCACACTCTCTATCCTGGCCTGTCTGTCTTGCAGAGAAGTTTCTGTAGCAAAAAAAACACAACCTGGAAGTCCTGGACTGAGAAAAGGATTCATGGTTGGGAGGGGGTGGAGAGCCTATAAGAAGATGCCAAGACCAGGGCTTGTCTGGGCTCCAGTAGCAGAAATGTGAGTGTGAAAGCGCTGAGCAGATGAACACAGTGCCAGGGAATTGAAGGCAGGGCCAGGAAGCTAAGAAAAGTCCACCTAGGAAGAAACACCTAGTATCAATTACAAAGCAGAAACCCAGGCAGAAGATTATCAGAGCCCACAAGGAGACTGGAACCAAAGCATGTCTAACAGAGAAAAAGCATGAGGAGCAAACAGAGTGAAGATCTAAGAGGTAGTTCTGTTCTGTGGAAATAACGCCAGCAGCAGTTGGAGAGATAGTCCATTGGGTAAGGTAATTGTTTTGCATGCAGCTGACCATGGTTCAATCAAGAGTAGGCCATAGGACCCCTGAAACACCTCAAGGAGTGATCACTAAGTGCAGAGCCAGGAGTAAGCTCTGATCGCTACCCGGTATGGCTCCAAAACAGAAACAAACTAAAATAAAACCAGTAACCAGTGGAATGTAATGCACCAATATGAGCTATTTATTTACTTATTTATTTATTTATTTATTTATTTATTTATTTATTGGTTTTTGGGTCACACCTGGCAGTGCTCAGGGGTTACTCCTGGCTCCATGCTCAGAAATTGCTCCTGGCAGGCACGGGGGACCCTATGGGGCACCGGGATTCGAACCGATGACCTTTTGCATGAAAGGCAAACGCCTTACCTCCATACTATCTCCCGGGCCCCCAATATGAACTATTTAAGCTCTTTACACCTCTATGCCTGTAAATGAAGGTAATCAAACCAGCTAATTTACTGGTGTCTTTTGAGTATTAAAAAAGTGAATACATTTAAAGAATACTTCTAGCACAGTCACTAATGTCCAGTTGGCACCAATAAATGAAAACAATAGCTATTAGTATTCACAGTAAAGCTAAGGATGATTGATCCCATTTAAGGAATTGGCATATCTGTTTGCTGCAGAAAACTTTAAGAGGAAGTGACTGGGAATCTTTTTCAAGCAAGCCTAGAACTTCCCACAAACCAGGTGAAGTAGGACCCCAAATTTCCCATAGCCTCACCCTGGTGGTGAGTCCTGGATGTAGAATGGCCCAGCTTGGAGGAAGGGGAGTTTTTTTGTTGTTGTTGTTTGGTTTTTCAAGCCACACCCGTTTGATGCTCAGGGGTTGCTCTTGGCTAAGAGTTCAGAAATTGCCCCTGGCTTGGGGGGACCATTTGGGCCACCGGTGGATCAAACCACATGGCTAGCACTTGCAAGGCAGACACCTTACCTCTAGTGCCACCTCACCGACTAGGGGGAAGGGGAGTTTCTAGAATTCCCTCATTTATGGCAAGTCTTTGTGATTTGTGAGCTTTTAGAGTTTGTGGTGCTCAGCTCCTCCCCCTGACAACTCATTTTCTGTTTCTCTTTTCAGGCCTGAGGAACAGCTTTCATGTGGCAGGTTTCCTACTAATAATGATGCATGACATTTAAACTGGGGACATCCAGACCAGAAGTACACGAAACAGTGAAGATGGAGTCTGAATTTCACACATCTACACTTCAGAATATTAGAATAAAAGGAGCAATATGATATGGACAGAGAAGAGAGTCTAAATAAGTCCTAACTTAGAAAGATCCATCCAAGGAGGACTCTGAATGAGGCTGTCAGACTATGGTTTCATGTTCCAGTGTACCCAAGGAAAGGTCAATCACAAATTGTTCCAAAGGTCCCAGCTACCCTGTGAATGGCCTCCAATTGTGGAGTAGATAAGTAGTGACCAGCTAAAAGACATGTAATCTTCTGTAACTTTTCTCCCTCTTACTAGTGACTGGAGCAACAATAAAGTTCTCCCAACTACAGAAGTGAAAACCCAGCTTAAATTTCAAACACTGCTCAAAAATTCTTTTCCATTTGTTTTTCCCATGAACTAGCTATGAAACCATTGTTGAATGTAATATTCTTCACTCTTGTCTTAGTTTGACCAAACTAACCTCATAGCCACAGAGGCTAGAGGGGTTAAATTAATTGTCCAACTTTCCAGTGAAAGAGGTATAAGAGATAAAATGAAAATCATTCCAGGTTGATGGACTGTCAAGTTCTCCTTTGACTTCAACACTACATATCTCCCTGTCTCTCTAGTACTGATAGAGGAAGTTCACTTCCTCTTCTTGATTGAGGAATGGTTAGAGAGAGCATAGATGACCCGGGTCATAAACAAAGACTTGGTGTAAGCTTGGGAGCCTCTACCATTACCATTTTTTTCTTTTGGGTTTTGGGCCACACCCTGTGACTCTGAGGGGTTATTCAAGTCTATGTACTCAGACATCACTCCTGGCCTGGTGGATCATATGAAACATTGGGGAATTGAACTGTGGTGTGTCACAGTTCACACGTGGTCACATGTGGTCAGCCACGTGCAAGGCAAACACCCTACATCCTTGCCACTGCTCTGGCACCCATTACCATTTTCTTTGCTCTCTTTGGTGAGATTGCAGCTGGGTATTCCTGGCAAATAATGTACCCTGATATTGTATGTGTCGATGGAGGAAAGGATTCCAGAACGTGTATAATAACACACAGTCCAAATCTTAACCAATAAGCAAATCCAGGACTAACAGAAGCTCCAGCCATATCTTCCACCTTAAGCTGACTCATTTGTGATGGCACCAAGGTTGCAAGAGATCTTGCTGATCCAGAAATGAGTCAGAGTCCTCCACACATAAGGTCTTTGCTTGGCCACTAAGCCATATCCTCAGACTTCCTCTAATTTTTAAAAACAAAAATTAGACAAACAATTACCCTAAATAAGGATCGAAAGTTTGATAAATGTTAGCTCTCCAAATACACTGCAAACATTTACTCTTTAAAACCCATTCGAACATTTCCAATAATTAAGGATTCTGAAGAATCCACCTTTGGGTTTATCACTGCAATTCCATCTCTGTTAACTGCTTGGAAATATCCCACTAATGATCTTCAGAAATAAGTAGTGTGATTTAAACTAAGCAGTTCTCAACCTAATAATAGACTGCTACATTCCCAAACATTTATTTGTAATCAGGATACTTACAAATGATGAGGCAAGCATTTCTCCAAACAAACAAGGCTGGTCAGACTGGACAAGCTGTAGCAGCCTCTGAGCATGAATCTTGTCTTTGACAAACAAGATTAAAGACTAAGTGAAGTCGCGGAATTTGGGCTTTGCTCTGGGTTTCCTGGGAAACTGTGATACATTTTCTTCTCTGGAATTACCTCATGGGGAATGATGCTTTCCAACAGTGATTCTGGATGTGTTACACAATATATAATGTAGTGGAGACAAGTAGGGTGATATAGCAAAATCATAGTTTTGAAAGACAGGGAGGTGGGTCAAAGGGATAAAGCACATGCTTTTATGAGGTTCAATACTTGGCCTCTCATAGTCCTCAGTTTCCACTAGAAATTGCCCCAAATAGCTTCCAAAAGTCCGACTTTAAATTAGGGAATTTAATTATAGCTGAAATACATGAAAATATATTTTCATAAATAAAATGTATCTTTTTTAATGTACATTGATCATATACCTAGAGAGTCACTCAATCTGCACTCTTTATTTGCCATTGAATTATTAATTATCTCATATTTATCAAGAATCTGTTAGGTACATCTGGAGCAGGGGCCATGCCAGGCTCTTGGGAAGATTTGAAGTCTAGGCATGGATAGTAAAAAGAAGATGAGTAATTATCTGTGTGGTACACATAAAACAGGAAAGGGTACAATGAAGATAAACATCAGGTAATCTGAGATCATCATGAAAAGCCTTTCTGAGGACATGGGACTTGTAAACAGAGACTAACTGAAGTGGGGTCAGTTAGATCAAGAAGAGAGAAAACTCTTCCAGGTTGGAGAAGCAGGACATACCAAGTACAGATTATGAGGAAGTGCAAACAAGTTTGAAAAACTAAAGGAAATTTGAATAGGATCAGAACAGAGCACCAAGAGAATCAGGAAGCAGATGTCACATCGTGTAAGATTTTATAACCACAAAAAAAGCCCTGTCTCAATCTTTATGGTGACATTTTCAATAGGGAGATCATATGACCAAATGGGGGTTTTGTTATTGGATGTTTAGTTTTTAAAATTGCTTTGGGAAAAATTGTTGGGGATGAGATATAGTACAGGGGTTAAGGTTGCATGTACATATTAAGGGCACATGTACATGATCGATCCTAGTTCAATCCCTGGCACCATATATGCTCCCCTAGCATTGCCTCAGGAGTGCTTTTCCTAAACAAAGAGCCAGTAAATAGTCCTGAACATTGCTGGGTACAGCACAAAAAACTTTTCTAAAATATCACTCTTGGTACAACTTGGAGAAGAGATTACAGAGGATCAAGACAAGGTCGGTTGAGGCATCTAATGGGACCCAAATAAGCAGGACTGTGACCTAAGCTCAATGGAACTTGGCAAGAAAAGCCAACTGATTCTAGGAATATTGAAAACATGGATAAACAAATGTGTAAGTGTGGAAGAAAGAAAAATAAAGAACACACACAAATATTATCACTTGGCTTCTGGGGGTTGGAAAGTGGGTAGACAAATTACTCAAGTGAGATTCACAGGGCAGAAGTCTGGAGAAATAACTCCAGCTTTGCTGGGTAGAGCACATACTTTGCTGAAAAGCCATGGCTTTAATACCCAGCACTGATGATCCACCATACAATCCCAGGAGAGAACCCTGAGCAAAACACTGGGAGAAGCCTCTAATTACCGCCAGGTGTGCCACCCCTCAAAAAAATTAGTGGCAAAAGAACAGGTTAAGTAGAGAAAAAACTATGAGCTCTGTCTGGATAGATTCTGTCTAGTACTTCTGAGATAAACAAGTGGAGATTTAAATAGGGAGTAGAGAGGAGTATCTTAATATATGTCATCTGACCTCATAATAGGGATATCTAGACGATCAGCACAGAACTGGGCATTGTAGTCACCAAGGAGAATGAGGTAACTAGAAGGAGATAAGCAGAGAGTGTGTAGAGTAAGAAAGGGTTATAGTGTCGAGTTAAAGAAGATTGAACAAAAATTATGTCTGTTGGCTGAAAAGGACAGAGAGAGAGAGAGAGAGCCAGGAAGGAGCAAAACTGATTTATCCCAGGTAACAGGGAGAGTTAACAGAAAGGACATGAAAGGCCAAGATCCCATTTGTGCAAGCAGATCAGTTATTATACACCCTTTCACTCTGGTGTTTTTACAAACCACTCTTCCTCCCCAATAGAAAAAAGGTTCACATTTTATTGAGCCCTGTCATGAGTTAGTCAATTTCCCTTACTTGGGAGATGAAACAAGAAATAAGACTTGGCTGCTTCCTATGGCAGTCCAGTCTAGATGGGAAGAGACATGAAAATAGAAGACAATCTACATCATGTAACTTGGTTAATATTGTCATGTATGCCAGAAACAACACTGAAAACATGAAGTCATATGGGGCCTCCCACTTCTGCTATCTTGGCCTTCTAAAGATTCAGTCTTAGCAGCAAGTCTTACTTGGTAAACTACCAAACTTATTCTATAAGCAAACATGAATTTTCTTGTTATTCTAGAAGTTAGACTCTCAAAGGGCCAGACTTTCTCCTTGAAGGTTCTTGGGGGTGATTCTTTCCTCTCTACTCATTTGGTGGCTTCCCAGATTCCCTTGACTTGTGACTCTGTCTTAGCCATAATTTTTACATGATCTTTTCTCTGATGTTTCTATTTAAATTTTGTTCTTATAATACAGATACTGATTACTTGCAGTCAAGCCCACCACAATTTAGTATAACCTCATTTGAATTTGGTTATAACTGTAAGGATTCTATTTTCAAAGGTCCCAGGGAGAAGGACTTGGTTATATCTTTGGAGGAGATATCTTTGGAGTATATTTGATTCCTCTCCATGAATCAAATTAATGGAGCAATGATTTGTGATATTCCAGATACTCAAAATAAGCTTAACTACATCACAGATTGTGCTAATAGAAAAGGAGAACTGAGGATCTTCAATAGAAGGAATTGTGGTTTGCATC
>PVKC010048882.1:0-10820 GCA_004027635.1 Crocidura indochinensis | reverse complement strand
TTTCTCCCTTTTTCTTTGTTCTTTTTTCCTTTTCCCCCCCTTGTTCGTTTTTTTTGTTTGTTTGTTTGTTTTGTTTTTGGTTTTTTTGTTTTTGTTTTTTCAGGCCACACACGTTTTGATGCTTAGAGTTTGCTCCTGAATGAGCGCTCAAAGATTGCCCCTGGCTTGGGGGGACAATGTGGGATGCCCGGAGATTGCGCTGCAATCCTTCATTGCCTAGCACTTGCAGGGCAGACACTTTGCCTCTAGCACCACCTCGCTGGCCCCATCTACTCTGTGTTTTTTTATTTGATTTCTATTGTGCTTTTTTGGGTCACAGCTGGAAGCACTCAGAGGGTGCTCCTGGCTCTGTGCTCAGAAGTTGCCCCAGATGGGAATGGGAACCATGTGGAGAGCCGGGCTATGAGCCACCATCCTTCCGCAGGAAGGACAGATGCCCTGCCTCCATGCTATCCCTCCCAGCCCCACCTTATTCCTTTCACTATGTCTTTTATTCAATCCTTTTTTTTTTCTTTTAAGGAACTCTTTTTTTCTTTAGATACACCTGAGCATGTATATTTTTCGTTTTTGTCATGGGTCTGTTTTCTTCTCCCAACCCCTAAATACACCAGCAATACAATGTGGCACCACTCCTTGTTGCAAAGGCACATTAAAAATAGGGGAAATTTTTACGTGTAAAAACAAGCTCTTATCTACTAGGGATAAGAACATATATTTTTTAATGACACAGGGACATCTCCCACCCTGAATGTATGTCATGGGGAACCATCCTAGACTCAAGGGAAATAGGCATCGACTGCCCAACCTGGACTCCTGGACAGAGTTCTCAACAACAGCTCCAGGATCCAAGTCTCCTTCAGGGCATTCATAATACTACTCAGATGCCAACATACACCAGTGCTAAATTGACAACATGACAACGAGGAAATGGGAACAACTATATCTAAGAGCAAGTTATCCTACCTCACCAGCCAACGATAAGACAAAATCAGAAGACATGTCACCCTTTGATCAGTGCAAAAACCAAGATTGCTATATACAGATGACTGGTTGTGACAACCAAGACTAGACAGTATGCATCCTGGGACCAACAACAACAACAACAAAAAACTATAAACTAGCTTTTGATCTACAATCTGTTCAACAAACAAGATCTCCAATTCCAGAGGTCTGAATGAGACTTCCAAAAGTGAACAGATCTTCTAGAAACATAAAGAAAGACTACCCAGGCTCCACCCTAGGAGCAACATAATGCCAAGAACACCAACTACAGAAGAAGAATTAAAACAACACTGAAGAAGCAGAACTGCTAGAACCACTAAGAAAGCCTTTATCATAAACTCCATTCTTTGAGCTGCACAGTCACCAAGATCTCTAGATACAGAGGTCTGATTTTACTATCCATGACGAAGCAGAAGGCTTCCATACACCACAAAAGCACCAAGGGTAGAGTAAATGATCATGCAAGGAGTCTATAGTTAATCCCATGACAGTATACTTCAGGGATGGAGAAACCCTGTATCTCCTAGGTCAAGGGAATTCCCTCTATAATATCCCCAAGAGTTACTGTGCCTATGCAGGGGGAAAAAAGAAAAATATATATATATATATTGATTGATTGTTTTTTTTTTTGACGTCCTTTATTTTGGTGTAGATATTGAAGTTGATCCATCCTTTTGTATTTCATATTATTTTACTTATCTTTCTCTCTCTCTCTCTCTCTCTCTCTTTGCACTCCAGCATGATTTGAATTCAGAAATGAGACTATAGCGTTTTGTTTCTCTTTATTGCTGTAGGGCTCACTGGATATCTAATTTGACACTTATTTTTGTATTGTTACGGTGTTTCAATTACATTTTTCATGTCCTCTCTCAAACTGAGGCTGATAGCCACTAGAAGGACTCCACTCATTTCCAGAATATCTTTATTTTATTTTATTATTATTATTTTTTTTTTTTTGCTTAATCTTTACTCCACTCTATGGCTTTTCTTTCCCTCAAACAAAACCACATAACTCAATTTATCTAGCTTAGCCTCTCAAATAGAGGGAGAAACAAGGGAGGGCACCAGGACCAAACAGATGTATGATCGCCAATAGTAAGAGGGGACCACCTACTCTAGCAGCCTGGGGGTGATGGTGGAGGATATGGAATGCAGAAAGGGAATGGGGAAGGTGGGAGGGCAAACCTGGTGGTGGGTATTCCTCTGATTCAATGTTAATATGTACCTAAAATACTAATGTGAAAGATATGTAAGCCACTATGATCAAAATTAAAAAAATATTTAAAAAATGTGTAATATTTGGGGCTGGAGCAGTGACACAAGTGGTAAGGAGTCTGCCTTGCGCACGCTAGCCTAAAATGTGCCGCAGTTTGATCCCCTGGCATTCCATATGTTCTCCCAATGCAGGAGCGATTTCTGAGTGCATAGCCAGGAGTAACCCCTAAGCATTACCAGTTGTGGTTAAAAAAATAAAAAAAATATGGGATAAACAATTTATTTTATGAACATAGCATGTGACAAAGACTTGTCCTTTTCTTCTTCCTCTTTTTACCTTGCCATATTCAAAAGCTATTAATAAGATCAACAACAAATCATTTTAAAATATTTAAGGCATTAATTGTCCTCTTCTTTCCAAATAAAACAAAAAATACTTCAGGTTTAAAAAAGACATTTTGGAATAACTCAATATGTAAAGTTTTTAAATGTAGAATAAGAATTGTTATTTTAAATTAATAGCAGTTCCACAGTTCTTAACACTTAAATTTTAATTATGAATTGATCACTCAAATATAAGAGAGCTAAGATGTTGCTCAAAGAATTATAACACCAGCATATGCAACATATACCAACAAATGCCACATATACAACATATACCACATATACCAACATATACATCTATATCCTGGATACCACATGTCATCTTGGAATACTGCAAAGAGAACATGAAGCAACCCCACTGAAAGTGGCCCCCAGTATCATTGGATGTAGCCCAATACCCTAAATAAACAATCAAAAAACCTTAACATTAACAAATAGTTCTGTGGGTTTTGTAGTTTTAAATGGAATTAATCATTTTGTAGTTGGATATTTTATTTTTAATAAACAGCTTGAATTGGCTGACTGGCTGCTTCTCTTTTCAATGGCATTCTTCTGGTCAGAGTTTCTTCTATGCACTATATTTTTACTTGATTTTTGGTCACATTAGCAGTACTCAGAAGTTTTTTGGCTCTACACTCAGCAATAATTCTGTATGAACACTGGAGACTATGTGGGATACCTGGGACCAAACCCCGGTAGGCTGCATGCAAGATAAGCACCTACACATTATGTATTATTGTTTAGAAACAATTTGTCCATCTTATGTCAAATACAAGTCAGTGGACCTCATTCATTCACATGAGGAAAGTGTGTAAAGAAATTAAAGTGGATTCACCATTTTTAAATAACTTTAATTAAATATATATATGTGGATACAAGGAATCAAGTTAAATAGACAGCATAAGGTTTAATGTTTCAAAAACACATACCTTTTTGTGATTACAGAAAATAAATAAAATAATTGCTGTGTGTGCTATTACAAATTTTAATGGAGTACATTTTTGCCCTCATAATGTTTATTGTAATACTGTGAGCATATATACACACAGAAAACATTTTTAAAATCATGCCAGAATTTCAAACATGGAAAACAAAAGAATAAACTCACACAGCCATCATTCTGAAACCCAGGGATGATAGACATACTGTTAAATCACTTAAAGTCATCTAATTTATTCTATCCAGCATATGGTTTATAACTGGGATTTTCTCTATTAGTTGATAAACAGTCACATATGCAATGGAATGAATTGTGAGGAACAAAAGCTTTATATTGCCAGCTTAAGTTAATGAACATGGCTCAAGTTGAGGGTGAGTTAATAAATCCATCTCTAAGAAAAATCCTCATTGAACATAATGTAATTTGTGACCAGATACACAGTAAGGGTTTCACTTTGGTTAAATGCGATCGCACAATGAACAGTGTATAGCAGTATCACATGAATGTATCATCCTTTTAATCAGAGAATAAGTTATTTTCCTTCTAACTTCTAAGGAATGTGAATATCTTTATATTTAGGCAAAATTCGATCATAACCGGCCAACTAGGCTTCTACATTGTTCACAGAGTAATAGAATTGCTGCTTGCCAGTATGACTTCAATGTTTCAGTAGGATTCAAAAATGAGGTTAAC
The DNA here is from genome assembly GCA_004027635.1 of Crocidura indochinensis. NCBI lineage: Eukaryota > Metazoa > Chordata > Mammalia > Eulipotyphla > Soricidae > Crocidura > Crocidura indochinensis. The sequence goes on along the minus strand of PVKC010048882.1, from coordinate 6,586 downwards.
TCTAAGTGTTTGAGGATTATATCATCTGTGAAACATAAACTGCTATAAATACAAGAATGAGAGTCTTTTGATCTGAAACAATAGGTTTAGCTATATGAAAATATTTATTTACTTAACCAGAAAATCTTCTTAGCAAATGTAACTATTTCCAAAATCTTTTAGTTTATTTTTTGAAGTAGCCTATAATAATTTGAAATAAGATTAAAGAATATAGTTTTTGAGATGTGCAGAGTAGCTATAACTAAACTATTTGAAAGATTGTTTTCTCTCATATAAGTGCTCTTATATATTTTTGCAGACTACATATCAGCTAACTTTAGTTAATTTTTATATTTCCATCAATAGCTTCTTATATGAATTATTTCTAAAACAATAAGTTTTAGAAATTTCTAGTACAATAAGTAGGGCACTTATTTGTAACCAACCCAGGTGTCATCCTATGAACCCATATAGTTCCCAAGCCAGCAAGGAATGAACCTTGAATATACAGTCATGAATAAACTCTTAGAACAGCTGTCAGTGGCCTACCCAAAATGAAAAACAAAGCATCTTGATGTCCATACTAATGAGACAAAATAGACTTTTATATAAAAATGGCATAAATGATATGGATGAAAATAATACAATAACCAAAGAAAATGATTATATACCAAAACACTTAAAATCAAGTAATGTAATGCAAAACACATAAAAGTCAACTACTTAAGGTAAATATTGAGCTGTTAATTTAAGCTCAATAGCAGTAGGAAATTATTTTATCTTTCTTCATTACTGACTAAAACAATCAGATAAATAATTAACAGAGACTTGACTTAACACATTGTTACTGGTGCTTCAATTTGTGTACATTAAGACACATTCATACCTAAACCACCAGTGCTTCATATCAGTGTTGACACATTAATGTACAAGTGTACTCTACTCTGTGCTTTTAGGTAGCAGAATTTGTCTATTTAGCACATTTTCCAGAAATAAATATTTTTCTAATTCAGTAGTGTTTTCTAATTCAGTCATGGACAAATATTGCTGTTGTTGGATGAATATTTATTAGCTTAACTTTGATATGGCTAGATATAAATTATTCTAGTATATATCAACAACAGAAGTGTGTCTCATAACACTTTACATTGGAGGAACTGATGATGAGCTATGAACAGCAGGAAGTCATTGATAAACATTTTTAAAGTTACCACTGCCTCTGATAATATTTCTATCATAGTAGTAGCTACAAGTTTCCTAAAAATATTCAACTATTAAAATTGAGGAAATCCTAGTAATGCATATTGAACTTTTACTTTAGGTAATAAGTAGCAATTGTGGCAGAAAACTGAATTCCTCTTTGAAATTTATATTCCCACTCTTTTATGATAAAGAACAACATTTTAAAAAAATTGATATGTGGGGCCAAAGAGGTTTCATAGTGAGTATTGTATTTGCTTTGCACATGGCTTCCTTGGTTTAATTTCCAGCATTCCATATAGTCTCCTGAGGTAGCCAGAAGTAATTTCTGAGTGCAGCACCAGGAGTAACATTCAGGTTGCTGCCAAGTTTGATCCCCACCAAAATGATTTGTGTCAGTGTTTTTAGCAGAAGGCAAAGTAAGTTGTGCAAATTGACTTCTATATGTGTATATATATACATATATATACATATATATATGTATATATATATATGTGTGTGTGTGTGTGTGTGTGTTTGTATCTATTCTGACAGTACTTTAAAAAAAGTGGCATCTTAATCTATCTTGACATTTTCCTTCCTTGACTATTAGAATACAATGTGATGTCTGGGAGTAGAGAGGTCATCTTGGACTGTGAGGCCCTTGAATATGATAGAACAATAAAAAAAGGTTGGTAGAGTATTAATATTGTTTGAAAATTTAAAAGCTAGCCAATTTATTTTGAATTGAAATATTTTATTTGGATTTCATTTTAAAAATAGAAATTTCTTATATGTTTCTTTGCCTGCATAATTGCTCTTCAGCCTTTTACTTTGGGTCTATGTTTATCCTCAGCATTCTGCTGAATTTTTCAACTGAACTCCAACATCCTTATCCATAGAATCACTTGCACCATTTAATTGATAAGAACAAAAAAAAAATCTATCACTCATGACCGCACAACACTTTGTAACATTTAAATGTATGAACCGTATAAATACTCATTTTGTTAAGATGATTATAAAAATAATACTTCAGTTACAAGTGAATTTTTGTTTGTTTCTTGGTCAAACCCAGTGGCGATCAGGGGTTACTTCTGCCTCTGCACCTCTGCACTGAAAGGTTATTCCTGGTAATGCTTGAGGGACCATACAGGACCATATGGAATGTCAAACATCAGATGTGGGTTGACCGCATGCAAGGCAAACACCCTACTTGCTGTGCTTTCACTTTAGTCCTTCATTTATTACTCATCCTTATATAAGCCCATCTTTTTTTTTTCAGATCCATGCCAAGATTTTGGATTGCTTGTTCACACCAACATATTCAGGGTGGGCGATGAATCTCCTTAATTAGCTGGTCTAAGAACTGTATTTCTTGAATACCAGCTCTCAAATTCTTTGTTTCTACTGTCTCTGGTATTTGTTATTTCACCATTATGTTTCTTTAGAATCATCATATGAGATAGATGACTTAGTGTATAGATTTCTCTCTCTCTGACTAAATTCATTCAACATTATACTCTTCAGTTACCCTCATGTATCAGTAAATTACATGCCTTTATTTTTCTTTATGGCTGAGTAAAATTTCATTATGTATATGTTCTATGACTTCTGCACAGTCATCCTTATTTGACACGTGTTTCCAAATTTTGGCTAATGTGCTTAATCCTACAATAGACATGGGTGCAAATATCTCTTCGCAGCTTTGATATGGGGCATATGGGGCCTTTGAAATATATTACAAGTAATGGAATTTCTTTGTCAAATGTAAGCTTAATTTCTAGGGTTTTTAGGAATGGTTTTCTAGAATGTCTAGACTACTCAATGTCCCCACCAGCACCAAATGAGCATACCTTTATCCTTGCATCTATGTCAGCACTGTGGTGTGACATTATATTTCACTTTTAAATTGACTTGCATCTTCATAATAATTAGTTATGAAGAGCACTTTTTCATGTGCCTTTTACCACTTGTAATTATTCTTTGAGTAAGACTGTTTATATCTTCCCCAAATTTTTGATGAGGATGAATATTATGAGATTTAATTATCATATTACACAAATTTTGATATCCAAATACAAAGCTTCAAAGTGTGAAAAATACGATTAAATTTATTTTTAAAATACTTCAGTATTCTTTTGTTAGTTGCTAAAATCAATGATTACATCTATTCAACAATAGCCTAAATATTCTACATATATTTTTAAGTTCATTAAACAAGAAACAAATGACTTAATAATGCATATAAACTTGATAAAGATGAAACTGTAAGCTTAAAACTTAGCTGTATTCTACTCACTAATATAAACAATCATAAAATCAGGAAGTGGGGAAAATTACAAAAGAACTTCTAAACATATATAATGAGAAAGATAGATAGCAACATAAACCTAAAGAAGACAAAGAATGATAAAGAATGACAAATAATAATAATAATAACAATAAGTAGGAGATATCACAGATAATTAATATCATTCACAGAAAAATTATTCCTGGAGCATTAGTGACCTAGAACTATAGGGCATAAGGCACTGACTTGCATGTGGCAATCCCAGTTCAATACCTGATGCTGCATATGTTCTCCAAAATCACCAGTAGCAATAACTAAACATAAGGCCTGGAGTAGCCCCAGAGTATTATAGGGTGTGGCCCATTTCCCAAGCAAATAAAAAGGAATGAAGATATTTGGTTAAGTCTAAGCATACATCCACTCAAAATAGTGTTTTCACAACCATCTCTATACATGAGAATCCATTAACTACAAGACTCTCATCTCAGTTTAAATAATCTTAAAAAAAACTTTCAGACTGTTTAAAATAGAAAAACTACAGACAAGAGCTAAGAAATAATTGTTGCATTTCAGTTTCTTAATTTTGACTGTCTAGAATAAAAACTATAATAATGTTAAAGCTCTGTACTGATGTTTAACATTCTTTTTGCACCTGTTTGATAAAAACTTGCAAAAAAGTTTATATGATTTGTATAATTATTATATCATGCAAAATAAGAAGTAAGGAAATGTCTAATGGCAAAGAACACTGAATAATTTGTCTTTTAGAAACCATTTTGAGGCTCAGATGAATAGGAACAAAAATGTCATTGCTTTATATAAAACAAGTATGAAGATATATTTTAATCCCAAGAAACTTCATTAATATAAATTGGTATATTAGGTTTTCAAATTGGATTACAAGATACAGAATTTTGGTCTATAAATGAAAATGTTCTTATAATTAATTACAATATAATATTTGCTGAACGATGGGTTTTTAAAAATATTAAAAACAAAAATGTCAAAGACTTTTATAAAATTGATCTATTCTTTCAAAACTTCTTGCATTTGGATTCATTTAATGAAATTCAATAAAAAAATAATGATGTCATTTTCCTAAGTGTTTTTGTTCTAGAAATATCCTATTTGCATTATAAATAAAAAGGATTTACTAAAAATTCATGTAAGATATAAGTATATTTTCTGTAACAACACAAAGGTATATTTGATGCAAAATAAAACATTATTGTTGAAGCCGGAGATGTGATGCAAGCAATAGAGAATCTGCCTGACATGTGCTAACCTAGGACAAACTGCGATTAGATCCCCCAGTGTCCCATATGGTCCCCCAAGCCAGGAGTAACCTCTGAGCATCACCAGGCGTGGCCCCAAAACTAAAATCAAAAACAGAGAAAAAAGCAATATTTTAATATCCAGCAACCATTCTATAAAATTTTACAAGTATTAAAGTCAACTCTTTAAATCTATTTTTGTTAAAGTGGATAAAACAAATTTTCTGAGTCATACATGTCTATATATTTTAGTTGCATTTTTATCTCAATTATCTTAATCTCCTTTAAATGTATATTTATTTTAGTCAGAAGTGTAGCTAATGGTTTAGTTAGTCATGCATTTTTACTAACCATCAGCTTTGTTGATAAGAGAGTTTCTGTTTTACATTGTCATCCAAATCACTATTAGTACAGTACTACTTCCCATTTAAAATACTTTATCCCAAAGTCACTGCAATTCTCCATTTGCTACTATTCTAACTTGTTTTGTTATTGCTTTATTAAACATCAAATATTTGTATTTAATTGGTAATTTATTACTTACACTATTCTAATATTTTTTGATCCATAGTAAGTCTTTGATATTTCTTTATATTCCCATACATATATATTTATTATATAAAATTATAATATATATCCCCTTAGGCAATATTTTAAACATTTAATAAATTCTTTGTAATGTATACCCAGCAGCAAAATTACTGCATCATAAAATCTTTGTAAATATATGTGTATACTTTAAATACTATCAGATTGTTTCCCATATGGCATCACTAGTTTATAAATTATAAGACATGAAAATTCCTGCATATTTGCTCTCTAATAACTTTACATTAGCTAAATTTCTAACTTTTTGATAGATTTAAGGAAATGTCTAGAATTTTCACTGTTTTAGATATTTTTATATCTTTATTAAATTTATTTTTTCAGGAGCCGAAGTTGTGATGCAAGCGGTAAGACATCTGACTTGTACTCGCTAGCCTAGGACTGATTGTGGTTCCATCGCCTGGGGTCCCATATGATCCCCCAAGTTAGGAGGGATTTCTGAGCACATAGCCAGGAGTAACCCCTGAGTGTCACCAGGTGCAGTCCAAAAACCAAAAATAAAATATTATACTTTCTTATAGTTTTATTTTTTATCTCTTTCATATTTTGGTATTTTGGATTCCTGCAATTTTGTTGGAATATGTACTTGGTAAGAATGTATTTGGTAAATGTCAATGATTTATCCATTTAAATTATGCATATGTTTGTATAGTGTTAAATAAAATTCCATGATTATTGATTTATATATTGTGTTTGGGCCACATCTTGCAGCCAATGATTACTCCTGGCAGTCTTGGGGCACCATAGAGGATGCTGGAAGGTTTGAACTTGAATTAGTTCCAGGTGAGCTGTGTGAAGAGAAAAAATGCCCTACCACTGTGCTATCACTTTAGCCCCAGAACTCCATAAATTTAGTACTCTTTGATAAATAAATATAATTTTTTCATTTCGGGGATGTTCAAAATAAATCCCTCACTGCAAGTTACTTTATAGTTTACCTTTTCCATTTCAATCTTTAGTTTGTCTAATATCCACCTCTGCTTATAGTCTTAGGGACAGATTTGCTTGTATTTCTCTTCATATGGTTAGTCAATCCATCAGAGTATCAGTATCAAAATTTATAAATTTAGAGGCTCATGTGTTCAATAGGTGGATTTTGTGGTTATATAACCACTTGTTATATCAAGTGGTTTATAATCTTACCACTATAGAAACCTATCTTATCTCAAATACTTTTTTAACTTCTATTTCTCAATATTAAAGTTATATGGCAGTTTCCTTTATCCTGGTATGTTTTTTTTTCTGTTTTTTTTTT
>PVKC010048881.1:0-10825 GCA_004027635.1 Crocidura indochinensis | reverse complement strand
GTTTTTGGGTCACACCCGGCAGTGCTCAGGGCTTACTCCTGGCTCCATGCTTAGAAATTGCTCCTGGCAGGCACGGGGGACCATATGGGGCACCGGGATTCGAACTGATGACCTTTTGCATGAAAGGCAAACGCCTTACCTCCATGCTATCTCCCGGGCCCCAATAAAATATTTTTTAAAAAAGAATATAGGCAACAAGGAAACAGGCAATAAAGATACATGTGGGGCCGGGCGGTGGCGCTGGAGGGAAGGTGCCTGCGCTAACCTAGGACGGACCGCAGTTCGATCCCCCGGTTCCTCATATGGTCCCCCGTGCCTGCCAGGAGCGACTTCTGAGCGAATAGCCAGGAGTAACCCCTGAGTGTAACCGGGTATGGCCCAAAAACCAAAATAAATAAATAAATAAATAAATAAAGATACATGTTTTAAAGCTTTGACATTCTTTTATATGCACATGCAGTAAGAGTTGTGGTTTCGACATCAAGATTGATCACTCTTTTAATTTCTTACTGTTTACAAGTTACATGTGCAGAATGTTGCTGTTTGAAATTTAGGAATTCATGGGAGACATGAAGACTCACAGAGAAAGCAGTAAAGCATCCTTTCTGTGTAGAAACAAAATATTTGTCTATACGTAAACCACTGGATCCAACACTGCCATAAGCATGGGGCCCAAACCATAACAATTAAATTTAAAAACGTAATTGTCCGGGCCCGGGAGATAGCATGGAGGTAAGGCATTTGCCTTTCATGCAAAAGGTCATCAGTTCGAATCCCGGTGCCCCATATGGTCCCCGTGCCTGCCAGGAGCAATTTCTGAGCATGGAGCCAGGAGTAACCCCTGAGCACTGCCGGGTGTGACCCAAAAAAATAAAAAATAAAAACGTAATTGTCAAGGAGTCAGGTTGGTGGCGAGGGGATGGGGACAAAGTGTGGGATTGGAGGTAGGAATATTGTTATGTCTGAAAATACATTGTACTTACTTAATCAAAAAATTGTAAACCATGGGGGCCAGAGTGATAGCAGAGCAGTAGGGTGTTTGCCTTGCACATAGCTGACCCAGGACGGACCTGGGTTCAATTCCCAGCATCCCATATGGTCACCTGAACCTGCCAGTAGTGATTTCTGAGCAAAGAGCAAGGAGTAATCCCTGAGCTCCACCAGTTGTGGCCCCCCCCCCAAAAAAAAACAAACAACAACAAAAAACTGTAAACCATGTTACCCTGATTAAAAATTTTTTAGGAGGGGCTGGAGTTATAGTTCAGTGGGTAAGATGCGTGTTTTTTACACTGCCAACCCAGGTTCAATCCTCAGCATTCCATAAGGTCTCCTAGCACTGCCAAAGGTAATTACTGAGTACAGAACCAGGAGAAATCCCTAAAAACCTCTGGGTATAATCTCCAAACAAAAACAAGTTAAAGTAACAATAATCTGTATGGATATTTACAAATGAATGTATGGAACACAAAATATTGTCATAACAGATGCCCAGAATTTTGACAGTACCCTAAATTTAAAAGTCACTGCAGATATTTTATCATTGGCTGAAAGTGTCTATATTTAAGGATAGTTTTTCTCTTATGAAACTTTTTTTTCACTTTTGTTCTTGAATCACACCCACCAGCATTCACGAACTGGTTCTTTGTTCGGGGATCACTCTTGGTGGAGTTCAGGGGAACATATGTGGTTCTGGGCATCAATTCGGGGTCAACCATATGCAAGGCAAGTGCCCTACCTGCTGTACAATCTCTCTGTCCTCTGAGCTCAATTTTTTTAAAATACTGTTCTCAATTCAGCTGTACAAAACTGAATTTTACAGTGCACATTACTTGCAATTCTTAACTGTTTCTATACCCTGGTATAGGGAAAATGGTGTTAAGTTTTTGGTTTGAGATGAAAGGTATAATGGATTACCAACAAATTGTAAGAACTAGATGTTCCTAGCTCTCTTTCCTTAGTTACTTGCTGATGTTGGCATAACTGTGGTCATTGCCTGCTCTTGGTTGAGTGGTGCTAGCCTGGGGTAGGTCACACATTTGGTCACAGTGCTGACATACATGGTCACAGGGCTCAGCTTGTTATGTTACTCTCACATTTTGGTTTTCTGTGCTTATACATGTGCTCAGTAGAGGTCTCACTCCCATCAAAGTGCTCATAGATGTTTAGTTGAGGTGCTTGCACCCACTGTGGGCTGTGCTCCAGAGCTAACATATTATATTACATCACTGGCATTTACAAACAGCGAACATGCAGGTGGTAACAAGGACTGAATTTATGGTTTCCTGTTTACAAGGCAGATTGCTTTTAGCCATTGAGCTGTCCTCTAGGCTTCAATACTTTGAATTTGACTTTTTCGGTTACCACTTTGGGCAGGGATGGGGAGGCATAGATCATGCTCAGCAGTGCTTAGGGGTTTCCTCTGAGCAGTCTGCTGGGGGATCATCTAGTTCTAGGAATTAAACCCATGTCTCCCAATTAAGCCATCTCTCTAGACTTCAGCTTTCAAATTTATTATCTCCAATAATTATGTTAGGTTCCATGACAATGATAGTTTATTAAAGATAATATTTGAATTTATAAAATATTAACACAATTTAATATAAGATCAATTAAACCCATCAAAAAATGGAGAGAAAAACTGAGCAAAACTTCCTCAAAGAAGATATCCAGATGGCCCATAGGTATACACAAAAAATGCTTCTTAGCACTGATCAAGGAAAAAGAAAATACAACACATTCAAATGTCAGTGAGATATCCTGTGCCACGAAATCTTATAGTTTGTTTAGTTTGAATGGAAGTGAATCAAATTATGCTGAAATGAGTCAAAGTGAAAAGGATTAATGCCAAATGATAGGTCTCATCTATGGAGTATAATAATAGTAAGGAGAAAATGACTAATGAGGGAGCCGGGAGGTGGCGCAGGAGGTAAGGTGCCTGCTGCCTTGCCTAGGACGGACCACAGTTCGATCCCCTGGTTCCCATATCGTCCCCCGTGCCTGCCAGGAGCGACTTCTGAGCGCATAGCCAGGAGTAACCCCTGAGCGTCACTGGGTGTGGCCCCCCCCAAAAAAAAAACCAAAAAAAAGAAAATGACTAATGATAGTGACTCTGAGAGTTCAGTATCTACAAAACTGAGCCCATAATCCCAGCAAATTGGGGAGCCCGGTCTGGAAGCAAAGGCCGACACAGGAAATAATCCACATAAGGTTAAACAGAATAAAAACAGTTTCAGGAAACTTCCACCACAAAAGCTTTCCACCCACTGGCAAAATATACCAGCAGGCAGATAGATTAGTTGTGGAAAATGAAACCACAAGCAGGGAGACCCAAGGTCTTTATTGGGAAGAGAAGATCCACCCCATGACTAGAGAACTGTTTTGGGGAAGAGGCCAATCCAGAGGTACTTCCAGTTCATGAGTGACAAGAACAAGCAAAGAAATTGAAAAGTAGAAAATTCCTAAGTATTAATTTCATCATGGTAAATATGTACTAGCTCAGAATTCATTAAGACGTCTTCCTTCTTCAGCCTCTGGGAGCAGCTTCAATGAAAATTCTCAAAAAAAAAAAAAAAAAAAAGAAAAGAAAATTCTCTGAAAACTTAAGGGGTGAATCTTTACAAAATAAAAGACAAAAAAATACATAAGGTATTTTGTTTGTTTCCGAGCGATATTGTGTTCAAGCCTTAATCCTGGCTCTGCTCTCAGGGATCACTCCTGGCACCATATGTGTGTGGTGCCAGGGGTTGAAACTGAATCAGCTGCATATAAGGCAAGTGCTGTGCCATCAGGCGCTGTCCTGACATTCACGAGTGTCTGCTGTTGCTTTATTGAAATTCTTTGCTTTGGGAGCAGATGTCTGTCATCTCTGACAGGCTGCCCTGTACTTCTCTCTCCCTGGCACTGTCATACTCACCCTGGCTCAGAGGCAGCTATGGCTCTTCTTCAATTGCCCTCTGTGTTTTGCTTTTCATAGAATTATAGACACTAAAGATTCTCTATGAAAACATTTGACAGCAAGGGAAAGTTTTTTTCTAAAGTTCTCAAACTTAGTTCAAGAAAACAGAAGGTGAGGGGGGAATAAGGAACAATGGAGAATATTTTTCTAAATATTAATTTATAAGTACTACTAGTGCTCTATTTTCTTTAATTTATTGGGTGTTTACATTTTGTTTTCTTTTGTTTTTGGGCCACACCTGGTGGTGTTCAGGGTTTATTTCTGGCTCTGTGCTTAGAAATTGCTCCTGACAGGCTGAGAGACCATATGGATATCAGGAATCAAACCCGGATCTGTCCTGGTTCGGCCTTGTGCCAAGGCAATCGCCATACTGCTGTGCTGTCCCTGTATGTTTAACTTTTTGTTTTGTTTTGCTTTGTTTTTGGGTCAAACCCAGCAGCGCTCAGGGTACTCCTGGCTCTGTGCTCAGGGGACCATATGGGATGCTGGAATTCGAATCATTGTCGGTCCTGGGTCAGTTGCTTGCAAGGCAAACACCCTACCTCTGTGCTATCTCTCTGTGTGTTTACATTTTTTTGTTTGTTTGTTTTTGGGCCACACCCAGTGACGCTCAGGGGTTACTCCTGGCTATGCGCTCAGAAGTCGCCCCTGGCCTGGGGGACCATATGGGGCACGGGGGATCGAACCGTGGTCTGTCCAAGGCTAGCGCGGTAAGGCAGGCACCTTACCTTCAGCGCCACCGCCCGGCCTGTGTGTTTACATTTTAATTTTGCTGAGTGTTTAGAAAAATATGGCTAGGTAAGGAAATAACAATATGAAAGGATAACATGGCTACTATCCACGTCACATTTCTTCTTGATCCATTTTGATTGTTAGGTGGTTTAAATGGGAGTTATGTTTCTGAATATGCTCTTCGGTGGTTCACAAAGTGTAGTCCTTGTGCTAACAGCCAATCCTGGCATTGCCCACGGGCTTATTAGAAATGCAAGTTCTGGGGCCCGGGAGATAGCATGGAGGTAAGGCGTTTGCCTTTCATGCAAAAGGTCATCGGTTCGAATCCCGGTGCCCCATATGGTCCCCCGTGCCTGCCAGGAGCAATTTCTGAGCATGGAGCCAGGAGTAACCCCTGCATACTGCCGGGTGTGACCCAAAAACAAAAAACAAAAACAAAAACAAACAAACAAAAAGAATAAAAAAAAGGAAATGCAAGTTCTGGGGGCCGGGTGGTGGCGCTGGAGGTAAGGTGCCTGCCTTGCCTGCGCTAACCTAGGACGGACCGCGGTTTGATCCCCCGGTTCCCCATATGGTCCCCTGTGCCTGCCAGGAGCGACTTCTGAGCGCATAGCCAGGAGTAAACCCTGAGCGTCACCGGGTGTGGCCCAAAAACAAAAACAAACAAACAAAAAGAAATGCAAGTTCTGTGAGCTAGAGAGATTGCTTAATAAGCTGGAGCCCAGCCTTTGCATACAGGAAGCCTAACTCTATCTTGGTACGTATATGGCCTCCTGAGTATCACTAGGAGTGATTTTGAGCATGAGCTAGGAATAAATTCTAATTGAGGAGGAAGAAGAGGAAGAAATGAAAAAAGCGGGACAAGGTATCAAATAGCATGGAGGTGTAGGGCATTTGCCTTGCATGCAGAAGGATGGTGGTTCAAACCTCAGCATCCCAGCATTCCATATGGTCTCCTGAGCCTGCCAGGAGTGATTTCTGGGCTGAGAGCCAGGAGTAACCCCTGAGCACTGCCGGGTGTGATAGAAAAAAAAAAAAAAGAAATTGCTCCCTGGTGGCCTGAGCAGTTTCAAAGTAGTAGGGCTGTACGAGGCTGACCCAGGATGGACCGCAGTTCGATCTACTGCATCCCATATGGTCCCCCAATCCAGGAGCGATTTCTGAGTGCATAGTCAGGAGTAACTCCTGAAGGTCATTGGATGTGGCCCCAAAGCAAAAACAAATAAACAAAACAGAAATTGTTCCTGACAGGCTCAGGGATTTTGGGGATCGAACTCAAGTTGGCTGTGTGCAAGGCAAATGCTCTGCCTGCTGTGCAGGCTCCTGTGCTGCTCCTGCTCCTCAGATTTAAAGAGTAAGAAACTCTTGATGGGTAAGTGTAGGAGAGAGAGAACAGGGGTATGGTGTTCACCTTGCAGTCAACTGACCCAGTTTGATCCCCAGCACTGAAAATGTCTCCCCAAGCACTCACAGTAGTAAGCCCTGTGCACAAAGAGGTGTGAACCAAAACCCCGCTCCTCCAAAGGACGGATCTTTTAGGAATAGAATGAGGGGTTAGCAGTCTGTATAGGAACAAAATTTTCAGGTAATTCTTCGTTTGTTGTTTTGGGGCTATATCCAGCAGTGCTCAGAGTTTACTCTTGGCTCTCTGCTCTGGATCTTTCCTGGTGATGCTCAAAGGACTAATTAGAATGCCAGGGATAAAACTTAGGTTTGCTGAATGCAATGCAAACATCTGCTTTCAGATACTTCTAATTTACACTAAAGTTTGGGAATCACAGTTCTTTTTTTTTTTTTTTTTGGTTTCTGGGCCACACCTGGCAGTGCTCAGGGATTACTCCTGGCTATCTGCTCAGAAATAGCTCCTGGCAGGCATGGGGGACCATATGGGACACCGGGATTCGAACCAACCACCTTAGGTCCTGAACCGGCTGCTTGCAAGGCAAACACCACTGTGCTCTCTCTTCGGGCCTTGGGAATCACAGTTCTATTGAACTTTGGTTTAGCTGTTAAATTCATACATGGAGGGCCAGAGAGATAGTACAGCGGCATTTGCCTTGCAAGCAGCGGATCCAGGACCTAAGGTGGTTGGCTCGAATCCTGGCGTCCCATATGGTCCCCTGTGCCTGTCAGGAGCTATGAGCAGATAGCCAGGAGTAACCCCTGAGCACCGCCGGGTGTGACCCAAAAAACAAAACAGAACAAAACAAAACAAAACAAAAAAACAAAAAGAAAGAAAGAAAGAAAGAAAGAAAAAGAAATTTGTACATGGAAATCTAAGACAAATTTCAAATTTCTATATTATCTTCTCGCTTCCCTGATATTGTTTGATGGGATATATTAGATATGTTGTTAAACTGTAATACTTCACTGTTGTAGTTATAGTAAGTTCATTTTTTTTTTGCCATACTCCGAAGTGATCAGGGGTTATTCCTGGCTTAGAAATTGCGCCTGGCAGGCTCTGGGAACCATATAGATGTTGAACTCAGGTCCGTCCTGGGTTGGCCGCGTGCAAGGCAATGCTTGGCAAAACACTCCGGCCCTGTAAGTTCATCTTTTTAATGTCAGGTGTTAAATTTTTTATTTATTTTTTGGTTTTTGGGCCATACCCAGTGGTGCTCAGGGGTTACTCCTGGCTGTCTGCTCAGAAATAGCTTCTGGCAGGCACGGGGGACCATATGGGACACTGGGATTTGAACCAACCACCTTTGGTCCTGGATGGGCTGCTTGCAAGGCAAACACCACTGTGCTATCTCTCCGGGCCCCAGGTGTTAATTTTTGAGGTAATAGGTAAGACAGATGCCTTGTCACTTTTTTAAGAGGTAACTTATCTAGGCATACCAAATAAACTGTTTATTTGGTATCCCAGGAACTATTGGTAATAGTTTCATAGTTTAGAGACAATTATTCTCATTTTCATACATTATATAAATAATTATTGGAGGAAAAATCATATTATGTCTCATCTAGGTTCAATTTCTATTTTTGGAAGTGGGCACACACATTGGTGCTCAGAGTTACTCTTGGCTCTGCCTTCAGAAATTGCTCCTGACAGGCTTGGGGTACCATATAGAATGCTGGTCCATTCTTGGTCTGCCACATGCAAGGCAAACACCCTAGTGCTGTGCTATCCCTTCAGTCCCTAAGTTCAATTTTCCTTCATTGTGAGAAAGTTAAAATGAAATTTGGGCAAGAGACATAGACCAGGTGTTAAGGTACTTACCTTGCATGCACTGACCATGGTTCAATCCTAGTACCACATATGATTTACTGAGCATTTCCAGGAGTAATCCCTGGACACAGAACCAGGAGTAAGCCCTGACCATTGCTGGATGTGGACCAAAATAAAAAAGAAATCTGACACTATCTGCTATTATAAAGATGATTAAAAAATATCAACAACAAAAAAGGGGGAAAATCTAGGAATATAGGAGAATTTTTTCAAGTTGGTAAGAGAATATAAAAATACTATAAAGGTGAGACAGACTCACCGTGGTACACTGTATGTAGCTCTATATGCATGAAAGAATGAACTTTGGTCCACCCAGGTATATAGCCTCCTGAGTGAGAAAATAATACTCTCTTGAGACCTCCCTGGCAGTTGTGAGGACTGATCATGGTGACATAGGAAAGAAGTACCTTGAGACTAAAAGGAATCATGGTAGAGCAATGCAAAACCCACCATTACAGGTGGATGAAGACTGCCAGCTTGAAGACAGAATCAGTACAAATCCCCCAAGTAACCTCTCTGAAATGGAATTCAGAGGAGAAATGCTTAGGATGAGCTCAGTGAGCTCAAAGAAACAATGGACTGGACTGCCAATAAAACACAGATTTATGAGAGTGGAAATAAGAAAAATATAAACAGAAATGTTAGAACTGAAAAACTTGGTAAGTAAAATGAAAAAATTCTGAGGTTGGAGTGATAGCACAGCTAATAGGGTATTTACTTTGTACAAGGTCAACTTGGATTAGATCCCTGGCATCCCATATGGTTCTCTGAGGCTGCAAGGAGTGGTTTTTGAGTAAAGAGCCTGAGTAACCCCTGAGTGCTTCTGGTGTGACCTCAAATCAAAAACAAAACAAAACAAAACAAAAACAACAGCAACAACAACAACAACAAACTAAAAAAGAAATGAAAAATTCTCTGGAAAGCATTACCAGCAGAGTAATAGCTGCTGAGACAGAATCAGTAAATTCAAAGACGAAGTACAGAAAACCTCCAGAGGGGATGGAGCTATAGCACAGCAGTAAGGTGTTTGCCTTGCATATGGCTGACCTAGGACTGACCTGGGTTTAATTCCTGACAATCATATGGTCCTCTGAGTCTGCCAGGAGCAGAGCCAGGAGTGACCCCTGAGTGCTGCTGGGTGTGGACCACCTCTCTCAGAGAAAAACCTCCAGGAAACAATAGAAGATGGAAAAAAAGCCATAAAATGAATGAACAAACGATGGGGGTGGGGAGGGGAATCCTTAAAATATATGAACAGACAATAGAACTATAGGACAACAGGAACAACATAAGAATAACTCGGGTCCCCTACCGCTGCTCTGGCATCAATCTACTCAAAAGAGACTTCCCTTAACACTGAGAAGACTTAAGAACATCAATGACCTGCGTACTGGACAGGGCTTTCTGCATTGCCCTTTAATTGTGAGGTGAAACTAGAGGACACTCCACATCCTGACTTTAATGTAGGATATGCAGATTCCAGGATCTTTAATACAGAAACATGATACCAACAACAGAGACTGTGTGAAAAATAAAAGTGTGTTGGCATTACAGATGACTTGGATTGGGCAAACTAGTTTGCCTGGAGCCTAGAGTTGGTCTTATGCCAGGAAACTTCAGGAGTAGGGTCTCATCATATTTAGGCCAAGGTTTTTCCTTTCCATGTCACCCATATTTTGGTGGACCGATGCAAACAATTATTGCCACTCTAACACCGTTTTTATTGTGCTCCTTTTCCTTAAAAAGAAAAACCCACTTTTGAGGTTAACGTAAATCATGGAAATGTAAAAAAAGTACTATGCCTTCAATGTTTAAGGAGTTACATAAGTTTTATGGTTTTAGATTGCTTGCTGTGCTAAGAAATATGTATTACATTCTGGGGACTCGAGGGAGAAAGTAATTGTACATGGATTCTGTTTTAGTTTTCTTAATGTTCTTTGGCTGAAAGTTCAATATTAAGATATCAGCAAGGGGGGCCTGGGAGATAGCATGGAGGTAAGGCGTTTACCTTTCATGCAAAAGGTCATCGGTTCGAATCCCGGTGCCCCATATGGTCCCCCGTGCCTGCCAGGAGCAATTTCTGAGCATGGAGCCAGGAGTAACCCCTGAGCACTGCCAGGTGTGACCCAAAAACCAAAAAAAAAAAAAATATATCAGCAAGGGACTTCTGTGAATTCTGTTTATGGGTGATTGTCCTTCCACTGTGACTTTACCTTGTCCTCTTTCTTTGCATCTTTGTTCTCATAATTAAAATAAAAAATTATTTTAAAAAAAGAAATGTATCTATAATGGTCTTTGAAAAACCCTGAATATATAGGAAAGTTATTCAGCTTCCATGTAATAAAATAAAAAATTTGGCAATTAAAAAAAAAAAAGAATAACTCGGGTCCCAGAGAGCCAGGAAGAAATCTCCTATGAATAACCTACAATGAAAGACAAAATTTCAGTTTTCAGAGCTGAAGAGTGCATGTACTTACATCCTGGATGCCTGAAGAGTACCAGCTAAATGAGACCAGAATTAAAGTACCCCAAGGCACATCCAAGTCATAGTGATAAAAACCACAGATTGAGTTAGATACTGAAAGCAGCAAGACCAAAATAGACAAAGATGCATCCTTAAGATTTATAGGTGGCCGGGCGGTGGCGCTGGAGATAAGGTGCATGTGCTAACCTAGGACGGACCGCGGTTCGATCCCCTGGTTCCCCATGAAGGACCCCGGGGAAGGCGGGACCCTTCCTCAAGCCTCAGGAGGCGCGAGAACCCAGGAAAACGCGGAGACCAACTTGATGCAATCACACGAGGATTTATTCAAGCACAGAGTCACCAGCGCTGGGGCCAGACTTCATGCCCTTACAAAGAGCAGAGGAGGTCTGACCCAGAGCAACATTTTGACAGGGTTTTTATA
>PVKC010048880.1:0-10825 GCA_004027635.1 Crocidura indochinensis | reverse complement strand
ATATAATAACAAACTAGCTTGAATTGAAAAAATATTGCATTTTCCTTAGGAGTGCTTTAGCTATTCAAGGGTGTTTATTGTTCCAGATCTAATCCCATCAAAAAATGGGGAGAAGAAATGAACAGATGCTTTGATAAAAAAAAGAAATACAAATGGCCAAAAAGGCACATGAAAAAATGCTCCTCATCACTAATCATCAGGAAGATGCAAATCAAAACAATGATGAGATACCATCTCACACCACAGAGATTGGTATACACCACAAAGAATGAAAACAATCAGTGCTGGCGGGGATGTGGAGAGAAAGAAACTTATCCACTGCTGGTGGGAATGCCGTCTAGTTCAACCTCTATGGAAAGCGATATGGAGATTCCTCCAAAATTTGGAAATTGAGCTCCCATTCAAATCAGCTATTCCATTCCTGGGGATACACCCTAAGAACACAAGAATACAACACAAAAACCCCTTCCTCACACCTATATTTATTGCAGCACTATTCACAATAGCCAGGCTCTGGAAACAACCAAGATACCCTTCAACAGACGAATGGCTAAAGAAACAGTGGTAAATATACACAATGGAATATTATGCAGCTGTCAAGAGAGATGAAGTCATGAAATTTTCCTATACATGGATGTACATGGAATCTATCATACTGAGTGAAATAAGTCAGAGGGAGAGGGAGACGCAGAATAGTCTCACTCATCTATGGGTTTCAAGGAAAAATAAAAGTTTTGCATTAATCCTCGGAGATAATGAGAGGAGGGCTGGAACTTCCAGCTCATTTCATGAAGCTCACCACAAAGAGTGGTGAGTGCAGTTACAGAAATAACTACACAGAGAACTACCGCAATCGTGTGAATGAATGAGGGAACTGGATAGCCTGTCTGGAATACAGGTAGGAGTGGGGTGGGATGGACGGAGATTTGGAGCATTGGTGGTGGGAATATTGCACTGGTGAAGGGTGTGTTCTTTACATTACTGAAACCTAATCACAATCATATATGTAATCAAAATGTTTAAATAAAGGAAAAAATTTAAAAAATTACAAAAACATACTCAATGAATGAGCACTGTATCAGAATCTGTGGCATGCAAATGCCTATTCCAATGACATCTGTGGACATAAACATTAGGTCATATTTTACAGCATAATTATTTGGAAATGAGTAGCTGAAAACATTTGTGAGACATTAACATGATAAACACTGTATTTGGAATCTGACATAATATAGCCCTGTATTTCAAAATTAGAGCAACTAACCTGTATCTCCAGAACCACTGTGAACCAAAAGGTTAAAGAATTATTACAGACATTAAAATTAAGACACTTACCCATTATCATATTGAGCACTGTAGTGGGAGACCTTGACTTCCAAACACATTTTGCACTTGTTTCTGTGCATAAAACATTAGAACATAGTTATAGACATCTAAAAAGGGTAGGTAATGAAACATCTGCTCAATCTAAAGAGCTGTATCATGTGCAGGTCTCCTTGAATTATAAAATAGAATATAAAATTTTGTATTTCTCCTCTTTCATTCTTTCTTTCCTTCTCCCCTTTACACTCTTTGCCAACAGTGTTTGATACAACTACCATTTAGATCATAGTGTTTTTATGCAGTTTTTCTAAATACCACATATATTTGATATTATTCTGTATTTGTCCTTCTTCTGACTTAATTCATTTAACAGAATATCTTCTAGTAAAATCCATGTTGCTGCAATTGCATGATTGCCTCACTTCTTACAGATAGATAGTATTCCATTGTATAGATGTACCATATCTTCATGATCTTCTTAACTGTTGTTGGTCATCTAGGTTGATTCCATGTTTTAGTTATTGTACTGACTGCTGCAATGAATAGTAGCGTGCATAAATTCTTTTGGATGAATGTTTTTCTGTTCTGGGGATAGGTACCCCAAAAAGGGATTTATTGGTCATATGGCAGCTCCATACTGTTTTCCGTAGAGGTTTGAACAGGGAGCATTTCCACCAACAGTGGCTGAGAGTTTCTTTCTCACTCGATTCCTGCTAACAGAGATTGTTCCCAGTATTTTTTTTTTTTTGATAATTGCCATCCTCACGTTTTTTTTAGGTTTTGTGGAGTTAACCTTTGTTAGTACTTTGGATATCCTTGATATCTAAACTTTATTCGATGTGTGGAGTGCAAAAGTTTTCTCCCATTCAGTTAGCTGACTTCTAATTTTAGCCCATTTTTCTTTTGCCATGCAGAAACTTTTAGTTTGATGTAGTCCCATTTATTTAGGTTTGATGCTATAGTTCTTGCTATAGTTCTTGTATCCTATTACCGAAGACTTCTTTGAGTTCTAAGTCTTTAAGTGTTCTACAGTTTTTCTCAATGAACTTTATGAATTTGGGTCTAATCTCAAGATTTTTAATCCATTTTGATTGACACTTGAGTAAGGTGTGGAATATGGGTCAATCTTTACTTTCTTACAGGTGATTATCCCATTTTCCCAACAATTGAAATTTGTTGAAGAGACTTTCTTCATTCCATTTAAAATACTTGACTCCTTTTTCAAAGATTAGTTGACTTGGGGGTAGACACTAGATTTTCCGTTCTGATCCATAGGTCTGAAAATCTGTCCTTTTCGCTGAATACCATGCTGTTTTGATCACTATGTACTATGGATTTGTAGTAGAGCTTCAAATTAGGTAAAGAGATGCCTCCAAGTTTCTTATTTTTAATATCCTGTGTCTTTTATGGTTGCACACATACTTTATAATTGACTGTTCTAAGTACTTGAAGAATGTTTTCTGAATTTGAATAGGAATTACATTGAATATATATAATAGTTTAGGTAAATGGTCTTTTTGATATTGATTCTTTCAAGCAATGAGCATGGAATATTTCTCCATTTCCTTAGGTTTCTTAATTTTTTTTCTGAAGAGTTTTGAAGTTTTCATGGTATAGGTCTCTCACCTCCCTTTTTTGTGAGTCTTGCCAGTTTTGTCTATCTTGTTTATTCTTCCAAAAACAGCTCTTGGTCTATCAATTCTTTGTATTGTTTTCTTAGTTTCTATATTGCTGAATCTCTGGTCTGAGTTTTATTATTTATTATCATCTGCTTGTGGTTAGGTTCCTTTGCTGTTGATTTTCCAAATAATTAAGGTATGCATTAGGTTGTTGATTGTATCTTTTTCTTCTTTCATAATGTAGGCATTTAATGCTATGGATTTCCCCCATAATTACTACTTTTTTTGTGTTCCATTGATTTTGGCAATATATTCTTTATGTCACTAAATAAGTACTTCATTATCAGTATATTTTCCAAGAGTCCTCATGCCATAATTGTGGACCTTAAAAAAACAGCTGTTGAGTCAGATTCCTGACATCAATTTTCTAGAGTAATTTGTTTTAAATTCATTTACTATGGTTGCAAGTAACATTTATTTTTCTTGATAGACCAGCACTCTTCTAATGACAAACCATAGAAAGATGGTAATCCATTTTAAGTGCTTATCGAGGTTATAAAAATAACCCTGTTCCAGTTAATAGTAATGGATTTATATCTCCTTTGCAGAAAGGATGTCCCATTAGTATGTAAGAGAGGCACAAGTTCATCTTCAAGTTTTATGTGACTTTGGCACCATGCTCAGCTTCTTTTTCATAATGACTCTCAGTAGAAGCCCTTACTTCCTAATCATAAAATATGAAAAATGAAAATATGTCTACAAATTCCCATTGCTACTCCCTTCATATCTGAAATTCTTTGGTTATATTTCATTAATTTACATAAAAATTAATATAATTTATTCTATGATAATTTCCTGAAATTCAAAATATTAAGATTCCATTGTTTCATGTACTGGATTATGAAATGTATAATGATCAGTCAAAATAGACAGGTTGCTATATTATACTGATTGATATATGTTGTTCATGGTTTATTGTTACAATTGAAAACCATATCAAATATTATGGGAAATGTTAAGATTAAACAAAACTCAAAAGTAGATAACAAAATTAGTTTTATCCTAGATTATCCTATTCTTGTTACCAGGAATCTATATTATTGCTATTATTAATGAACATGATTGAAAAACCAACAGTGATAGTAATTAATATTTTATGGAAACACTATATTGTACCTAATACAGAAACAATTAATGCTAGTTTATTTCAAAAGTGGTGTTTAAAGTTTATGGTAAGATATTTACATTAAATAATTTATTAGGAAATATTATAATTTGTGTCAAGTTAGGTCCATAAAATGAAGTAGTAATCGAATGAAGCCAACATTGGTATTGGAAACTTGTTTTGAATGTAAAATGGTTTATATTCATCCATGAACAGACAACTGAGATAAATTTAGTAATCAAGAATGAAAGTTGGTGAGTTGTTTTTCAGAATTGTATCAAAACAACTGTGTTTGTTATACTGCTTATCTTGCTATTATCATATTTTATTTATTTTATCCATATAGACCCTCTACTTGAAAATGAGACCAGTGTATATGTACCACAGTTTCTTTAGCCATTCATCTGTTGAAGGGCATCTTGGTTGTTTCCAGAGTCTGGCTATTGTAAATAGTGTTGCAATTAATATAGGCATGAGGAAGGGATTTTTGTATTGCATTTTGAGTTCCTATCATAGGGTATATCCATTGGAGTGGGTCATATGAGAACTCGATTTCCAGTTTTTGGAGGAATCTCCATATCGCTTTCCATAAAAGCTGAACTAGACGGCATTCCCACCTACAGTGGATAAGAGTTCCTTTCTCTCCACATCCCACCAGCACTGCATGTTCTCATTCTTTGTGATGTGTGCCAATCTCAGTGGGGTGAGATGGTACTTCATACATGTTTTGATTTGCATCTCCTTGAAGATTATTGACGGGGAGCATTTTTTTCATGTGCCTTTTGGCCATTTGTATTTCTTTTTTGTCAAAATGTCTGTCCATTTTTTCTCTCCATTTTTTGATTTAATTAGATGTTTTTTTCTTGTAAAGTTCTGTCAGTGCCTTATGTATTATGGATGTTAGCCAATTTTCTGATGGGTATTGGGTGAACAGTTTCTCCCACTCAGTGGATGGCTATTGTATACTGGACACTATTTCCTTTGTGGTGCAGAAGCTTCTAAGCTTAATATATTTCCACCAGTTTATCTCTGCTTCCACTTGTTTGGAGAGTGAAATTTCCTCCTTGAAGATGCCGTTAGTCTCAATGTCATGGAGTTTTTTAACCTACGTGTTGTTCTATGTACCTTATGACATCAGGTATGATATCAAGGTCTTTAATCTATTTGGATTTAACCTTCAGACATGATGTCAACTGAGGGTCTAAGCTCATTTTTGCAAGTGTCTAACCAGTTGGGCCAACGCCACTTGTTGAAGAGGCTTTCCTTGCTCCATTTAGGATTTCTCACTCCTTTATCAAATATTAGGTGATTGTATGTCTGAGGAACATTCTCTGAGTACTCATGCCTATTCCACTGATCTGAGGTCTGACCTTATTCCAGTACCATGCTGTTTTGATAATTATTCGTTTGTAATACAGTTTAAAATCGGAGAAAGTAAAGCATCTCATATTCCTTTTCTCAAGTAATGCATTTGCTATTCAAGGGTGTTTATTGGTCCAAATGAATTTCAAAAGTGTTTTATCCACCTGTTTGAAGAATATCACGGGTATGTTTAGAGGGATTGCATTAAATCTGTAAAATCCTTTGGGAACGATTGCCATTTTAATGATGTTAATCCTGCCAATCCATGGGCGGGGTATCTGTTTCCATTTCTGTGTGTCCTCTCTTATTTCTTGGAGCAGGGTTTTGTAGTTTTCTTTGCATAGGCTTTTCACATCTTTGGTCATGTTGACTCCAAGATATTTGAGTTTGTGTGGCACTAATGTGAATGGGATTGTTTTCTTTGGGGGTGTTGTTTTCTTAATGTCCATTTCTTCCCTATCTTTATTGGTGTATAAAAAGGCCATTTCTGGGGCCCGGGAGATAGCATGGAGGTAAGGCATTTGCCTTTCATGCAAAAGGTCATCAATTCGAATCCCGGTGCCCCATATGGTCCCCCGTGCCTGCCAGGAGCAATTTCTGAGCATGGAGCCAGGAGTAACCCCTGAGCACTGCCAGGTGTGACCCAAAAACCAAAAAAAAGGCCATTTCTTTCTCTGTGTCAATTGTGTGCCTGCCACATATTATATGAATATATTGTTTCTAGAAGTTTTTTGGTAGAGTCTTTAGGATTTTCTAAGTAGAGTATCATGTCATCTGCAAACATGAGAGCTTGACTTCTTCACTTCCTAGCTGGAATTCCTTGATATCTTTTTCTTGCCTGATTGCTATATCAAGTACTTCTAGTAAGTACTATGTTGAATAGCAATGTTGAGAGAGGACAGTCTTGTCTTGTACCAGAATTTTGAGGGAAGGCTTTTACTTTTTCTCCATTAAGGATAATATTTGCCATTGACTTGTGGTGATAGCCTTAACTATATTGAGAAAGGTTCCTTTTACTCCTATCTTGTTGATAGCTTTTATCAAGATTGGGTGTTGGGCCTTATTAAATACTTTCTCTGTGTCTATTGATATGACTTTGTGATTTTAATTTTTCTTGTTGTTGATGTTGTGTATTATGTTGATAGATTTACAGATGTTATACCATCCTTGAATTTTGGGATGAAACCTTCTTGATCATAGTGAATGGTCATGTTGATGACACATTGGATCCTATTTGCCAGGATTTTCTTGAGGATCTTTGCATCTGTGTTCATCAGGGATATTGGTCTATAAATATTTTGGGAGCATTTCTGTCTGGTTTTGGTATCATGTTGGCTTCATAAACATAAACATGGTATTATGTTGGCTTCATAAAATCTCTTTGGAAATGTTCATGATTTTTCAATTTCATTAAAGAGCCTGGCTAGGATTGGTAGTAGTTCCTCTTTGAATGAATTCATTAGTAAATACATCTGGGCCTGGGCTTTTATTTTTGGGCAGACATTTGATTACTGTTTGAATTTCCTCAATAGTTTCCTGGGTATTTAATTATGATACATCCTCCTTATTCATCAGTTAGGAGAGACAAAGTCATGAAATTTTCCTATACCTGGTTGTACATGGGATTTATTATGCTGAATAAAATAAATCAGAGGGAGAGAGAGACACAGAATAGTCTCAGTCATCTATGGTTTTTAGATAAATAAAATACATTCTTGAAATAATTTTTAGAGTCAAAAGAGAGAATGGCTGGAAGTTCCAGTTCACTACATGAAGCTCACCACAATGAGTGATAAGTGCAGTTAGAGAAATAACTACATTCAGAAATAGCATAACAATGTGAATGAACGAGGGAAGTAAAAAGTCTGTCTAGAGTACAGGTGGAGATGGGGTGAGAAGGTGGGAGATTTGGGGCCTTGGTGATGGGAATGTTGCACTGTTGAAAGGGGATGTTCTTTACATGACTGAAATGCAACCACAATCATGGTTTTAATCAAGGTGCTTAAATAAATATATTAAATATATTAATCAAAAAAAGCAATTCTTTCCACTTGATAAAAAAAGAAACTGAGTTCCCAGTGTGAAATCCTCAACATCCAGCCTCACTTTCCAGTCTCATATTTAATGTATTTATACTTGTGTGAGTGGCCTCCTTACAGCATTTACTCATTATACTAGAATCAGAAGGAATTTTAGAGCAGCTGCTGAACAACTGTGGGCATAAAAATGGAATTTGTGGGGAATGTGTGCAGCTTCTTTTAGCCTTATTCATTTGGTGAGATGGGTGTCAATCCTGTAAGAAGTTGTCAATGAACAAAATGAATTTGTTTTGCCTTCCTACTTAATTTTTTCTTGAAACTGGTGATGGGAATATTGCACTGGTGATGGGGGGTGTCCTCTTACATATACTGAAACCCAACCACAATCATTTTTGTAATCAGCGTTTAAATAAAATATTATTTAAAAAAGAAAATATCCAATAAAAACAAACCCTTTGTTTCTGGAGAAAAACCGATATGTGAAAGCAAGTGTATGAATTTCCAAGTAATTTCAAATAGAGATAGGACATATGATTATAAAATCACCTTAATATGGGGTTTGAGAAATAATATGGGACTTTACCTGCTAGACTTACACACATCAAACCCGTATTTAATTTCTGACCCCATATGGGCCTCAGAAAACAGTACAGACTGACCCCTGAGTGCAGAGTCAGGAATAAGCCCTATGCACCCAGAAGTGAACCCCCCCAAATGAAATGTGTTAATATCTGTTAGAGTTGCCCCCGGGAAAACAGCATGATAGAATTTTCATCCTTGTGATAAGTGAATCTTTTAAAAATTCTGTAGACTAATTTGAGCATTAAGTCAACTATTAAACAGTAATGGTTTGATATATTTTCCATTTTCCTATAATATGGGTTCTGAAAAGTTAATATCCTTCTTTGATTTTACTTTCCATGTATGTTAAATACAAAAAAGCATACCTGCTTTAACTATTTATCAAGTTTTTATAAGGTTCAAGCAAGTTAATTTATGAGATGTTTAGAACTGATAAAACATTGAGGCTATAGAGTTCTATTTATTTACACTGGATGGTTTTTATTTTTCCTCTATTCTAAAAAACTGATTTAAGATGTAAATCTTCTAATAGATGAACCAAAGCTAATTAGTTCAGATTTTATATCTATGTATTTATTGTGAGGCAAGTGATATTCCATATAGAGTATAAGATCTCTATATTTTATAAAAGTGGAAATACATTACATTGGCATTATAAATATTAAGCAACCATATAAGGTATTTGGAAGCATTGATTTAAATAATATACTATTCATGAAACACCCCCTGGAAAACTCTTTTTTTTTTTGGTTTTTGGGCCACACCCAGTGACGCTCAGGGGTTACTCCTGGCTATGTGCTCAGAAGTCGCCCCTGGCCTGGGGGACCATATGTGGCACGGGGGATCGAACCGAGGTTCGTCCAAGGTTAGTGCGTTATGGCAGGCACCTTACCTCCAGCGCCACCGCCCGGCCCCTGGAAAACTCTTAATAATTAATATATGTTAGAAAAACACTGACAATGATGTGAATCTCATTCATTTTTTGAGAGCCTTTGGAGTTCCTGGGGACAAGTGAATACGGTTCTAAGAAACTGTCCCTTTATATCTGGGGTCTCAAACACAATTTACCTGGGGGCCACAGGAGGCAAAGTCGATGTGAGGCAGGGCCGCATAAGGGATTTTGCTTGCCGGGTGTTCACGATAACAAATTGCATTAGTAAGAAAAAACATCTCAAAAAATCGCATTAAACATTTGCATACCCCGAACGGAACTGCTCGGGGTATGCAAATGTTTAATGCGATTTTTTTCTTACTAATGCAATTTTTTTTCTTACTAATGCTATTTTTGTTGCTATTATTCGGTAAGTGAATAATCGTGAGTACTCCAATATTTGAAGGCCTGCCACGGGCCACAAAATGTTGTACAAGGAGCCACAAACAGCCCACGGGCCACAAGTTTGAAACCCCTGCTTTATATAAAATGAAAGTAGTCAATGGAGTTTTTAATAAATTATTATTCTGTGATATAACATTTTGTTTTTGTGCCAAGGCAAGGCTATAGTAGATATAGTGGTCAGAAAAGAAAAGTGACAATTCAGTTTTGTGGGCTACTTTCTCAAGAAATGTTTTTTACTGGTAGGAATGAGGATGACATTGAAGTTTAACAGAAAAATATTATATTTTCTGGTTAAAGCCTTCTTTCCCACTATTCACAAATAACTATCACTAATATATCTATACAAATGCCCTTAGTTAATAATTCCTAAACCATATGCAGTAAGAAATTTGACCTAACACTCAGCAATTCTAATCACACCAAAATCAAAATCAAAGGGCTCATTTCAGAGAAAAAGACAGTGAGACACATGTTCTAATAGTTGCCTGGTGGTCAGAAAGGTAGGGAACTTGACACCGATGTGGTTAGTCAATTCCAAGTACTGCAGATGAGAAGGGAGGTTGGGATTGTATAGTTTATATGTAAGGAAAGTTCAAAATATAACTCAAAAGAGAACCAGTAACATTCAATCACAAAACTCTTTAGATGTGTCCAATATGACATTAGTATATTAGTATGTTAGTTCTAGTTTGTTAGTACATAGGTTTTTGCACAGATCAAAGTAAGACATGTCTTCTGATTTCATTTACCATTAGGTGTTGAGATAGAACAACCTGATCTTAGATCATGTTGTTGCTGTTTCCTCATTGTTAGGATGCCATATCAAAACTCGTTGCAAGTTGGTACCAGAGCAGTATTGAGAATTTCCCAAGGGGGTTGGTTCCTGGTGTTGTTACAGGGTATTATATACTATACAGGTTCTATGTCTGGGATCTGGGATTCTGGGTTGGGTGATCACTGACCTATCTCATGGTGTCTAAGTTGGGTCCACATGACACATGTTCAGGGTGAGAGGCACCCCTGTATTATAAAAGGTATGAGTTCTTATCCCTAGAAGATAATATCTTGTTTTTGTGAATAAGGTTTCCCCTTTTGTACTGTGCCTATACAAAAGTGTATGGTGTCTTATTATATTGCTGGTGCATTTGGGGTAAGAATGACAGACTGCACAAACTCTGTGCCCTGGTTTTGACCTGAGCTTTTATCCCAGGCAAGACTTTTTCTTCTCAGTTATTGTACCAAGCAGAATCAAAACAGGTGAAGTTAAAGAAAATATATCCATATAAAATATAAGAAATATATAAAAATGAATTTACAAAGTAATTAAACAAAAAAGTGATAGAGGAAGTTACCTTTATGTTTTGGAATAAATACCCTGAGAGACATTATTATAGAGATA
>PVKC010048879.1:0-10828 GCA_004027635.1 Crocidura indochinensis | reverse complement strand
CCCTTCCCACTGCACTGGTCCCCAACCCTGACCCACACACAGAGCTGCTTTGTGGGAGAAGTTCCTCGTCAGTTTTAGCCCTGCCTGCTGTGGCCTTGGCTGTCTTGGACCTTCTAGCCTCCAGACCATACATGCATGGCTTGTCCTGTTTATCTGGAGGGTCCAGGCCTGCCATGGACACAAGGTTGACAGACCTGCACCTCTCCTTGGCACTAAAGGAACCTGGGGACCCAGCAGCCTCCCTGGGAAGAGGAAGGATATTGGGGTGCCCTGGGAAGAGGAAGGATATTGGATAGCAGGATATTG
The DNA here is from genome assembly GCA_004027635.1 of Crocidura indochinensis. Lineage (NCBI taxonomy): Eukaryota > Metazoa > Chordata > Mammalia > Eulipotyphla > Soricidae > Crocidura > Crocidura indochinensis. The sequence continues at coordinate 10,522 of PVKC010048879.1, read as the reverse complement.
GGGTGCCCGGCTTACCCCTCCTCTGCGCCCCTATGCAGCACGCCCGTGAGCAGTAAGGAAGCCTGAAGGATCTCTCACAGACCCTCCCAGCTTATTAAAAGAACTTATAGACATGAAAATACATTAGAGTGGGCAAAGCGAGCCGGCGAGGGAGCTTAACTGCTTGTTTGAATAGAAGCTATTGAGGCCGCCAGCCTGGAGCAGCCTCTGCGCTGAAAGAAAGGTCAGGCCCGGCTGCATTTCAGGGGTAGGGGGACACTTGGATGCAAAACTATAAATGCATGTGCACTTCCCTTTACTTGATGGAGAAGATGGGCTAGGATGAAACAGGGAGCCTTCAGGGAGCATTCCCTTCTATTTTCCCATCCCAGTCAGCGCCCCAATTCAAAGCTGCATTTCATGTTGGGGGGCTGGAGGTGGGCACAGTCTTCTGGCATCCTGTCTGTTCTGGGCCTGTTGACAAATCCAGATCCTGTGGAAGCAGCCCTCACCGTGTGGTCCTAGTGCAGGGCCACTTCCCTACCCTGCACCCCAATCTGGATGGCTTTTTGGAGTGCCTGGTAGCCTTGGGGCACAGGGGTCCCTTTGGAGATCTTTCTCGGGCACGGGGTCTGCGTGGAGCACAGCGGGCAGGGCCAAGTTCCCCCGTCAGTCAAGTTTATCTCTTAATGAATAGAGACTGCTGAAGTAAGGGTTAGGTAATTGAGTTTATAATTAATTAGCCATAACCCTCATCAGATAAAGCAGTTGCAAGGGATTTTTTTTTTTATCTCCTCCCTCTCCCGGGGGCTCGTCCTTCTTTGTCCTTGCCCTGACAGCTCACACTTAGCACTTATCTCTGGCTCGGGAGCCTGTGCCATCAGCACCCTGGGCCGGGGCCGAGAGGTGGTCGGCAGAGCCCCCCATTGTGCTCAGGGGGCCCACAATCAGTGCAGCTGTCTGAGCCATGATGAATTAGCGGTGGGAGTGAGCACAGAGGTGGGCTCCTGATCGCCAGATAGCTGCCAGGCGGCTGCATCTGTCCCGGGGCCGGCGCTCCTGACACAGCCCCGACACCTTCCCACAAAGGGGTCATGGAGGCAGGTGGAGGTGGGGTGCAGTAGCCGCTGAGAAGGTGGGCTGTGAACAAAGGCTCGGAACCGCCTGGAGCCGTCAGCTCCCTGGACAAAGGGAGCAAATCAATGAGTGCTCACCCTCTTTCTTGAAGGACTCTTTGAAAAATTAAATAAATAAATAAAGTCCCGTAGATCGGAGCTCTGCATGTTGTCCGGGTACACACCACGCTTAAAACAGGGAGGCATTGAAATCGAAGATGATGGAGTTGAAAAAAACCCATTTCCTTAGGGTTTTTGTTTGTTTGTTTTGTCCAGAGAGATCCTGCCTTGGATAATAGAGTTCCATTGGCTTGGGCGGTTTAGAAGAGAATTTTTTTTTTTTCTACTTCTTTAGGCCTCTTGAGGAGGAGTCAGAAAAATCCCAGGCTGAGTGACTTCCTTGCAGTCTTAGTGCTTTCCTTTCTGATAGACTGCTGACAGGTGTGGTTGGGTCTTCAGGGTCCCAGCAGGGTGATAGATCTGGGGGACAGGAAGTGGGTCTGGCTTCCCAGCTGTCACCATCTCATCTTCCTTTAGCTAGTGAGACCCCAGATTCTGCTCCCTGAGGTCCTCAGCTCATTATCTGGGGATTCCGAAGCCAAGGAGTTCTTCCCCAGCAGGACAACAGAACACTTGGTTGTTGAATGGGAATGAAATTTTAATCAGACTTGGATGTTATTCAGCTCATTTAGAGACCAAGGAGTCTGAAGCACATTTATAAGTGCAGAGAACAAACGAGCCCGATTTTGTGCCAGGGAGCAAGAGGGGGATGGATAGCACAGATGGGTGCATTGTGATTGGGAATGGCTGACAGTTAGTGTGTTGGAGTTTGGGTCATGGAGGCTGTGCCCAGGTGAATTGCAAGTACTGCTTTTGAGTTGTTTTTTTTTGTTTTGTTTTGTTTTGTTTTGGGTTATTTATTTATTTATCTTGCCACTTTCAGTATCAAAATTCTAACAAAACCAAGCATCACAACTCCAGAACTTTTTTGTTTTATGGTTTTCTTTTTTTTTTTTTTTTTTTTTTTTTTTTTTTTTTTTTTTTTTTTTTTTTTTTTTTTGCCTATTTTTTGACCCATACCCAGAAATTCTCAGGAGTTACTTCTGGTTTGCTCAGGGATTTCTCCTGGTTGTGTTCAAGAGGCCATATAAGGTGCCAGAAATTGAACCCAGGTCAGCCACATGCAAAGCAAATGCCTTTCCCACTCTTCTATTGCTCCAGCCCCACAAGACTCCAGTTTTTATTTAATGGATAAATAGGGTCTATTTTCTGGTCCTAAGTCTCTCCAGGGGAAGAAGGACTGAGATGCAAAGGCTTGTGGAATGATGGGGACAGACGTGTGGTGTCCAGGTGACAGCACCTAAGTGATACAACCCCAGTCCCAACTAGCAACTTCCTCATGCTCCAGAATTCACCTCCCATAGATCATGGAGGAATGACCCAATCTTGCTAGCTCCTGCCCCAGATGAGCCTTCAGAGCACAGTTTATAGACAGGGTTAGCATGTAGACCAGGTGCTGCCTGAGAAGCTGCACCCTGGGTTTATCTGCACAGGGATGGAGACCGTGAGTCCCCCTGCATGTGGAGCCAGCAGGGCCTCACCCCTCTCTTTGACAATGTCCCTGTCGTCGTCGTCGTCTTCGTCGTTGTCCCCCAAGGATCCTGCCTTTCTTCCTGGTGCTGGGCTGCTGCTTCCTGCCTCCGAGTACTTCAGTATAACCCAGAATCTGCTCCATGACTGCCCATTTCTGTGACCCCAGAGACTGCATTGGGTCAGCCGAGTTGACACTGTGGGTCAGAGCAGTGGAGGTTGCTCAGGGGTGTTCCATGTGGTACCTAGGAGCACACCCTAAACTAAGCCTGTGTGCTCAGTCCCCCAAGAATCTCCAGCTTCAATTAGGTGTTTTGGGGCAGTTTTGGGGTTTGGAGGGGCCACACTCCATGGGTACTCAGGTTACTCCTGACTCTGCACTCGGGAATCACTGCTGACGGTGCTCAGGGGATCAAGGATATGACCATATGGGCTGCTGGAGGTCCAGCCCAGATTGGCTGCATACAAGGCACCCTCCCAGCTGTGCTATCACTCCAGTCCCGGGTTAGGGTTTTTAGGGCATTTCTCATTCTGCCTGGCTGCAATATGATGGATGCAGTGTCTCTGAGCCTGTCCCAGCCCTGGCTGCCTCCACCCTGCCCTGCACTCTAATCATGACTTTCTCTACAGAGAAGTGAGGTAGCCACTTCCCTATTCATACTGACCTACATCCCTGAATGAGCCCCTCAAAGTGCAGGCCAGTTCTGATTGACTGGTGATTAGGTGGTGGCCCCCACCCCTAGCTCTACTGTGGCATGTCCCACCCTGAGAGATGTTTCCTATAAGTGGGTGACCTCTAAGATCCCAATCTGGTGTTGCTTCTATAAGAAGGGGAAGCAGAAAAGGAAGAAGGGACCTGGTGAGACCCATCATCTTCCCCACAGGGAATGGGCTTGCAGGGGAGAGAGAGGAGACACTGGGCCTCAGAAGTAACCAGCTGAGCAGTGGCTGGTGTCTCCAGTTTACTCATGCTACATTTCCTCAACCATCATTTTCCAGGCCCAGAGTGACAGCTCAGAGGGACAGAAAGCAGGGTCTACATATAGCAGTGCCAGAGAGCAAGACCTGTGTGCAAGGAGGGCCTGTCTTGAACCCATGCAGTTCATGGCCCCTGACACTGCCAGTTGTTATTTTCCCAGAAAATACCAGAAAAAAAAGAGCTGTCGTCCTCAGCTCTTTTTGCTGGCTGATCAATTTCTTTTTTGGGTTTTGGGTCACACCCGGCAGTGCTCAGGGGTTACTCCTGGCTTCATGCTCAGAAATTGCTCCTGGCAGGCATGGGGGGCCATATGGGGCACAGGGATTCGAACCGATGACCTTTTGCATGAAAGGCAAACGCCTTACCTCCATGCTATCTCCCGGGCCCCGGCTGATCAATTTCTGTTGTGTCGTATGACTTTAATCACATCAATGACAAATTTAACTTACTTCCTAAACTTATTTTACCTTGAATGTATGCTTCAAGGTATGATATTTGGTCCACACTAAATTCTACAATTCCAGGTTTTGTTATAGATGGAATAACTGCCAGTCTTCCTTTCTATGCATGACCTTGCACGAGTTCTTTTTGCCATAAATATTCTATATTGGGTATCTGTCTGCAGTTCCTTCATCCTTTGCCTCTCTGTGCTGAGACAGTGGGCTGTTAAGTGGGGACTTACTGGTTACAATGGGTCCTTTGTGTCAGATTTTTGCTTGGAGGCCATAACTGGTGCACAGGGCTTACGCCTAGGTCTATGCTCAGGGATCACTCCTGGTGTGGGGCTCAGGGAACTTTATTGGATGTTGGGGATCTATCTTGGGTCAGTTGCATGCAAGGCAAGTTAATGCCTTACCCACTATACTATTACTCTGGTTTCCTGGGAGATCTGGTCCTTAATGTTTCTTCCTCACTCAACTGGCAACTGAGCAGGTGAGCTTGCTTCACTCCTGGGGTGCATTCAGGTATGGGAGAGGGATCCTGGTGCCCTGCCTATGGGGGAGCCCAGTGTGCTGACCCAGAGTCACTGTGTCCTCTAGGGCAGGATTGCTCTGTAACCTCCTTAAACTTTTCTTCTCTGGTGCACATAACCTGGTTTTGGGAAACGCATCTCGGTGCCTGTGAACTTTAGGAGTGTCTGCTCAAATTGAGCATCCTTTGGACCCATACAGTGGTCCCCACTGATCCCCCTCATCACTTTCCTTCAGCAGGGTGCCCAGGTCAGCACCTGGAGTCACAGTGTCTATGCTTTGGTTGGTAGAACAAATGGCTCTTGATTGCATTTAAGTTTGAGTAGGATTCATCCAGAAGAAAAGGAAGCATTGTAAAAAAATAAAAATTGCACTGCATTTTGAGACATTTATTCATCTTTTTAGCTCCAGTGTTCTGAGGGTATTCGGCCTATTAAAAAGTACTTTGGGGACTAGAGAGATTGGACAGCAGATAAGGTACTTCCTTATCAGCCCCATTTGATCCCTGACACCACATGCTGATCACCCCCAAGAGGTCACTCCTGAGCACAGAACTAGGAGTAAGCACTAAGCAACTCTGGATGTGACCCAACCCACCCAAATAAAATAATAAGCTTTTTTTGGATCATACCTGGCCTTGTTCTGGACTCAGAAATTGCTCCTGACAGGCTCAGGAGACCATATGGGATGCTGGGAATCAAACCAGGCCCGTCAAGGGTCAGTCACATGCAAGGCAAACTCCTTACCGCTGTGCTCTCACTCCAGCCTCAATAAACATTTTTTTTTCTGATTCAAGATAAGGCTTTATGGTTTTCTATAAAGACATTGAGCCTTGGCCTGGAGGATGGTACAGCTCAGCATTCCATATGGTCCCCTTCTCAGCCCCTCCAGAAGTGGTTCCTGAGAGCAGATCTAGGAGTAACCCTTCCCTGAGCATCGCTGGGTGTCCCCCTGATAAATCCCAAAGACACTGAGCTTTGCAGGAGACCTAGCACATGATTTGGAATTTTTTTTCTACTGAATTAAAGGAGGTAATTTTTTTCTGAAGGGGGCAAAGGGATAAATAAAAGGGTTGATTTGTTTGTTTGGGGGCTACACCTGGCAGTTCTCTTTACTTACTTTTGGCTCTGCACTCAGGGATCACTCCCGGAAGGCTAGCGGGATTATATGCAGCTCTGGGATTGAACCCAGGTCTACCACATGCAAGGCCAGCGTCCTCCTTGCTGTGCTATTTCCTGGTCCCAGAGGAGATAAGTTTGTTAAGTCTGTCTAGTATGGAAAAAAAAAAATCTGTTCATTGTCATGACTCTTTAAGTACTGAAAAGTAAGACAAGGAATCATTTACCACCAAATTCTCTCCCATGTGCTCATGCATGGTCACGGGCCCAGGGTGAGGCAGGAGCTAGCTTCCCTTTGTCAGAAGTTCAGACAAATTCATCCACCACGAGCGACCCTTCCATCTTGAAAGGTGGTTTCCTTCCACGCCAAGGGAATTGATGAGCTGATGAGCAGGGAGAGGGTTGCCTCATATTTTAATGCCAGCAGTAGCGGTACTCACCTCCAAGAACACGGCCGGCAAAGTTGGTGGTAGCAAGGAGTAGTTGCCATAATTGACAAATAATACCCCTCATAAATACTGCCAGTCTCTTCAATTAGTTTTCATCTCAAATCTGGGCTCCAAAATGATGGCCTGTCAACTGACAATGAATGGCAAAAATTAATAAATTGTCTTCTAAATAGAACGGACACTTAAGAAAAATTGGGCAGCCAATTTAGCCCAGCATGAAGCGGGGGGAAACCCTTTGTCCTGACACCGGCCGCTAATGTTGTCTCCGCTTTTATTAATGGGGCTCGGCGGCCGCTGACAGTTTTGTCGCTATTGGCAACTTTGTTCATTAAAATTAAAGGCAGCATCAAATTCCATTAGCCCGTTCTCTGGGCACCTTGCATTCGCTTATACATATTGTTTCTTTTATTAACTCCCTCCGCAGCCCTGGAGAAGTTTGAAGAGAAGTTTGGTAGGGGGGCCGGATTATCTGCCATGGGCAGAGAACCCATTTTGTGTGCTCAGAAAAAAATGCCAAAGAGGGGTTCCCACACCATGAAATAATAGAAATCTCTTCCGCCTTTCAGATTCCTGGAAAGAGGCCTGAGAGGACTGGGTCTGCCAGGTTTGATGAACCCCACACATGAGCCCCTTACTATTTCTCTTTCCCGAGCATTTGTATGCAAGTCCCACTTGTGAGCTTCATCTCTAGCTATAGCTCCACAGCCTACTGAACACCAAGAAACTCACTTTGGTCAGGAAATGTCTTCAAATGCTTTTCACCTGATTGGCACAGCCAACATTAGTGGGCCAGAGTGATAATATAGCAGGGAGGACACTTGCCTTGCATGTGGCCAACCCGGGTTTGGTCCCTGGCATCTGATATGAGTACCCCTGAGTACCACCAGGAATAATCCCTGAGCCCAGATCCAGGAGTAATTTCTGAGCACTGCCACGTGAGGTCCAAACACACCAAAATTACATAAAAATAAAGTTGTGTAGTGTGTTATGCTTAAAATTGGCCAGTGCATAGCAGTTAAGGTGTTTGCCTTGCATTCGGCCAACCAGGTTTGATCCCCAGTATTACATCCAATTCCCCAAGCACCTCCAGCAATAATCCCCAAGTACAGAACCAGAAATAAATCCTGTGCATCACTAGGTTAATCCTAAAAAGCCAAAACAAGCAAACAATAAACTTCACTCTTCCGAGTGGGCATGGAAGGCAACTTGGGTAGCAAGTTCTGAGGTCTTGTGGGGCAGCAAGTGTGAGGGTGTCTGGAACATCACCCCAGAGCAGAGCCATGATGGGATCTGATGCTGGGGTCTCCAATCTCAGATTATTCCTTTCCCAATGTGAGCTCCTAAGTGCGTCTTTGGGGGGGTCTTCCACATGGTACTCAGGGATATGGCATCGCCTCCCAGAGATTCTCGGCTGGTCAGGTTACTACTGATTCTATATTCAGCCCAGGGATGTGGTGCTGAGGATTGAACCCAGGTTGACCTTCTGCTCCCTGGCACCTCCTGCCAACTTCTCATACCTCAGAAGAAACTGAGTTTTGGAGGGGAGGGGCTTCACCTTTCCTCTCCACTCTGTTTGTTCTGGCTTTTTTTTTTTTTTTTTTTTTTTTTTTTTTGAGAGGGGGACACATGTGGTAGTGTGAGACTGAACTCAGGAGTCAACCCTGGCAGTGCTCGGGGGACCAGATGAGATGCTGGGAATCAAACCTGAATCAGCCACATACAAGGCAAGTGCCCACCCCATTGTGCTATTGTTTCAACCCCATCCTCTCCCTTCTTTTCCTTTCACGTTTTTTTCCTTTCAACCTGTGTCTGATGGACATGGAGCAGACATACTTCCAAACTTGGAAATGTTGGGTGTCAAGTACAGGGCAGAGCCATCCCCCTGCACCCCAGAGAACCTGCTCTGAGCTTCCTTGCACTGGGGGCAGAAAGGGGGAGATACCCTGAGCCCACCTTGAAAACAGCGTGGTAGGATCTCCATGTCCTCCTGGGACTCAAATTATACTCACGACTTAACTTTTCTACTCACAGAGACCCTGGGGGCCTGTCCCAGTATATGTGTGTGTGTGTGTGGGGGGGGTTAATCATCGCTATAGCTTCTAAGATGGAGTGGATGCCAAATCCTGTCTATCTTCTCTCTTACAGATGTGTTTTTTTTTGGTTTTTGGTTTGGTTTTTTTTTTTTTGCTTCTTTTGGGGGGCCACACCTGGCAATGTTCCAGGCTTACTCTTGACTGGGCTCAGGGGACCATGAAGTGTTGGGGATCAAGCCCAGATGCAAGGCAAGCACCCTGCTTGACTGTCACTCTAGCCTATTGCTTTTCCTTCTAAGGTGCCAGGGATGGGATCCAGGACCTGGGGATTACCTGGGTCATGCTTGAGTTCCCCAAACATGCTCATGGTTCCAGCCCCTCAGCTCTAACCAGGCACAAGGCATTTCTGCTCTTGTCGCTGCCTGTTTTTTTTTTCCTAATAAATATTTCTGACATTTTAATAGGGAAGAGAATCAATCATGATCCCCATGAAGATTCTGCTCTGCAGCCTTCGTTTTGAGCACTTAAATAATTAAATGAAGAACAACATGTCAACTTGACTTTCAATTGGTTGTGCTTGAAAAATCACCTGTTCTGAGACTTGGGATATGGCACAAGTTGAAAGACCCCAAGTTCCATCCTTGTCATTTCACATGAAGGTCCTCAGCACCACTGGGTGTGCTGCTGAGGGTCACCATCACCACACTGGTGGGCTTTGCCTATCTGGCCGAGCATTTCCAGGACTGTGACCCCAATTATCAAAATTTTCTTTTTATTTTATTTATTTTATTTTACTTTTTTTTTTAAACCACACTAGTGGTGCTCAGGGGTAACTTCTGGCTCTGCACTCAAAGATCCCTCCTGACAGGCTTGGGTGACCATATGGGATACAGAGGATTAAACCCAGTCAGCCCTATGGCAAGGCAAATGCCATCCCCGTTGTGCTATCTCTCTGGCTCCTCTTTTTATTTTAAATATTTAGTAACTGCATTTTCAGACGAACCACAATCACTCATAGTTGCAGTCTTGTCATGCAGGCCCACCTGTCTGTATTGCCCCCAGAGCCACTGAGCCCAGAATTTTCTTAAAGTAAATTTGGAGGTAGTTGGAGAGATAATACGGCAGATAAGGCATTACTTTACATATGGCTGACCTGGGTTCAATCCCTGGCACCCCATTTGGTCCTTTGAGTCCCGCCCTGAGTGGTCCCTGAGCTCAGAGCCAGGAGCAAGCCAGGAGCACTGCTGGGTGTAATTTTTTTTCTCCGTAGTCTCTCAAATTGCTGCAATGCAAGTGGGTGCAGATTCAACACTGTTGTGGGCCTGTTTGGAGGAACAGCCTAAAGCCCCTCCAAGCCCCCGAAGGCCCCTCTCCCCTCTGTGGAGTCCCCCACCCCATCTCATGCCGCACCCAGCAAGGAGACAATTGTTACTTCATGGCTGAAGCCGCTAATATGTTACAGTAAATGGGGCATGAAATACAGTGCTTTATAGATAGTAGATACTAAGTGACTCTTGTATGGAAACAACAAGGCCATTTTTAACTTGCTGACACAATATTTGCAGTGTTTCATCATTAACTTGTCCTGATTAACAATCAGCTTCTCCCTGGGGCCTGAATATGGTGAACCGGTGGATGTGTGGACCGGCCCTTCCATCCCGTCCCTCACCGGGGTCATTCCCACCCATGGGGGATGATCTGGGGATCAGTTTTTTAGAATCTAAGCTAACCCCATGGTGGTGAATCACTGGTACTATCAGAATTGGCTCCAGCACCCGGGCTGGAGCAATAACACAGTGGGTAGGGCATTTCCCATGCATGCGGCCGACCCGGGTTCGATCCCCAGCATTCCATATGGTCCCCTTGAGTCTTCCAGAAGCAAAATATTGAGTGCACTGCTGGGAGTAGCCCCTGATCACTGCCTCGTGTGGCCCTAAAACAAACATACAATAAAGAATTGGCTCCACCACTACTAGGCTTAGTAGGTAGAGGATGGGAAAGACACAACTGACAGCATCTCCACTGAAGATCTTCAGTGTTTGTCCCATGTACACAGTCCCACATATCTACCTGCCACATATCACCACATATCACACTCATATCTATGTGGGGTGACTCTGGCTGGCATGCCTCCCCTTCCCCCTTTCCCACTAGGGACCGTTGTTTTCTGTGCACATCCTACTACCCCCTCCCCTGGTGGCAACTGATGGTCAGGTAGGCATGATGGCATGGCCCAACACATGGATGAGTCTATACATTTGACATGTGTTTGTTCTCTCTCTCTCTCT
>PVKC010048878.1:0-10816 GCA_004027635.1 Crocidura indochinensis | reverse complement strand
ATATAGCCAGAATAATCTAATTTATTGTAATAATGTAAAAATTTAATATATGTTAAAGGAGTTCTTTTGAATTTGTGTGTGGTGCTAAGGATCAAACTCATACAAGGTATACACTTTACCACTGATCTACATCCAAAGTTTTCAAAAGTCATGTTTTGTAAGAAATTCTTTTTATATACAGAAAGCATCACAATACTTCTTCATAGTATTCCTGTTTTAAACTGTAATATTTTTCTCAACAAAGTGGGATTATAATTTTGAAGGCTGGTATTCAAAAGCAAGCTAAAAAGCTCCAAGAAGATAAGTATTTTTTTTATTTTCCTCTTTTAGGTTGGTTTTGCTCAATGCCACAGCTCTAGGACCTCCTGGATGCTCTATATATGTGTCAAATGAACAAATGTCCCCAGATTAGGAATTATGTATTTTTAAATTTCAAGGTCTCTATCAATGAGTCGATTTTTTTTCTCTTATTTTTACATCACAGTGAAGTCAATGGTACAGTCAGCTGCTAGAACGACAGCTGAAAGAGGAGCTCATTGACTTTCCAATTATAGATGCCACTAAAGGTTTTAACATACTAGAGAAAACTAAACAGCTGCCCCCTGGTTCAAACAATAAATGACTCATGTCTATGTGTAACACCTAACATTTGCAAAGATCAATGAGTCAGATCCCATGCAAATCCCATGACATGACCTTTCAAATTCTTCCTACTAGTCAGCAATTTTAGTTACTCTTTTCCTTGAGAAGCAATTGAAATATTATTGACATTTAAAATTTCAAACTTTTTCCTATTTATTACAACATCAGGACTGAAAATGAAGAAATCCTTTCCTATTTAAATGAAGTGACCAATTTATAGTTTTTGTCCATTGATATTTTTTAAACTTTATATATTAATCAATTGATTGTTTTGGGGTCATACCCAGCAGTGCTCAGAGTTGGTTACTCCTGACTCTACTCTCAGAAATTGCCCCTGGCAGACTGGAGGGCCACATGGGACGCCCAGAATCAAACAGGGTCCCTTCCAAGTTGGCCACATGCAAAGCAAATGCCCTACTATTGTGCTTTCTCTCCAGCCGCCCACTAATTTTTGTTTGTTTGTTTTTTGGATCACATCTGGCAGCACTCAGGGGTTCCTCCTGGCTCTACACTCAGAAATTGCTCCTGGCAGACTCGGGGGACCATATGTGATGCCGGGATTCAAACCACCGTCTTTCTGCATGCAAGGCAAATGCCCAACCACTGTGCAATCTTTCCGTCCCCCATTGATTTTTTTTTCATTAAATTCAGGTTACCAATTGATTTTGCTCTGTGCCAATGGTAATAATTTAGTTGCATATTATTTTAAATATCTTGTATACTACATATACTTCTTTTAGAGCAGGGTGGAGAATCTTTTCTATAAAGTGCCATTTGGATATTTTTGAGGGGCTACACCTTGTGATGCTCAGGGGTTACTCATGGCTATGCACTCAGAAATCACTCCTGGCTCAGGAGACCATATGGGACGATGGGGATTGAACCAAGGTCCATCCTGGTTTGGCTGCATGCAAGGCAAATGCCCTTCTGTTGTCCTATCGCTTAGGTCCATCATTTGGATATTTATAACATCATTTATAACATAGGCAGATGGGCAAGGACAATTAACACAAGAAGCACACATAATTGTTCCAACATGTACTAGATTATGTGATTTTAGATTATATAGATTTTGTGATTATGTGATTTCTATGGCTTGTGCACTAGATATTCCTCATCCCTCTGCTCTATTGATTAATCTCAGTAAATTTGGCAAAGGTTCCTTAGACACCATTTTGTGTGTGTGTGTGTGTGTGTGTGTGTATGTGTGTGCACTCCATAACTTGCGGTGCTTCAGGGTTTACTTATGGCTCGGTGCTCAGGGATCTCTCCTGGTGGGGCTTGGGGAGACTGTATGTGGTACAAAGGATCAAACCTGTGTTGGCTGAATGCAAGGCAGCATGCTACCCACTGTACTACAGCCCTGCCCTCTCTTTTTATTTAAAGATTGGTCGTTTTAATTGTAACCATCTGTATATCATCTAAATACAAAGTTTAAGTTGATCAATTGCTCAAAGTGTGTGTATGTTGCTGAGGTTGAACTCAGCCACAGACAAGTGAGGCATGTACTCTACCACTGAGCTACAAACCTCCTAATCCATGGTAATATATTTAAACTACATTATTATAACTGAAGAAGTTTTGATTATTCCATAAGAAAAATGTCTTATTTTAAATAACAATGTCAAAACATTAATTGTGCTGCATAAGTACTTTATTAAACCCAACATGATACAATCATTTAATAACTTCAAACTAAATTTATAAGCATTAGGTACAAAATGCAAAAAAATGTAATATTACTTACAAATCATGTACATTTCAGTTTAAAAATAACTTGTATAAAACTGGCAGTAAAATCTTAGATGAATTTTTCTTAGTTATAAAAAACTCTTCCTTAAGTTTTTTTCTGTAGATGTAAACCAACTTTTGCCTTGTAGTAGGCAACTAGGAGCTTTAATCTTGAGATATCTTTAAATAGAAATCCAGTTCAACTCAAGATCAACTCATTACTTCCCAAAGTCCCTGCAGGGTGAATCCATCCTTCAATTTCTCTATTGCAAGCCCCAGTTCTTCTGAAAATACAGGTTCACGATCTTGTTGCTTTTTGAGAGATAAGAGGATGAGATCGGAAAAGGGAAGGTGGTAAGGAAGAGGGGAAAAAAACAAAATATAGGTTTCACATAAGTTTGTGAATACTAAATGTTGAAATATATATTTTTTCATATACTGTAGATAAAAATGTCCTTACCTTATTGCCATCAGCAAAATAAGCCTATAAGACAAAAAAATTATATTTACGTATTCCACATATAATATATAAAATAGATCAGTAGGCTAAGATATAGGGAGTTGACAGAATATGTCTGTAACTGAATGAACTTTGCATTCTAAAACTGTGTTCCTATTTTTTCCCATCTCTCTTTACAACTATGGTCACAGAATTCACTTCTGTATATCATTGTTGAGTACAATAATTATTCTTTAAACTTAAAAACATTATGCCTTGTAATTAATGTACAATTTGCATATTAACTTTAATGAAGTTTATACATGATTTAGAGGCTTTATTCCTATTTTTGGTTTAGAAGGTGATGCTGGCAAAGCAAAAGTAATCTATGTTTTAATATGTGAGTAAATGATTGGAACATGCCTACCATGAGCCTGATCTGGGTTCAATTACTGATAGTACTCTACATGGTCCCCAGAGGCACCAGGTGTAGCATGTGGGGTCCCCAGCATGGGGTTAAGGTAATGTGCCTTGTATGTGGCTGACCCTGGTTTGATTCCTGGCACCACATGGTCCTCTGAACATTGCCAGGAATGATCCTAGAATAATGGTGGGTTAAAATCTAAAATTTTATAGTACTTCATAGAATTATTTAATTTAGCTATTTAAATAAGATCTATATAAATTCCAAAAAATGTAGTATGTCTCCTTTGTATCACTTACCACAAAAGCGTCCGTGTGATCATCAGAGTCGATTTCTACATCATCTTGAATTTGTTCAACTGTCAGGGCTTCAATGGGCTGTGGCTAAAGATTAATAGATGTCAAAGTATAAAAGAGATGGCATTAATATTAATACACATTTCTAGCCCATGTGTTCTAAATGTTGTGAACATTTAAAAAAGGATAATACAACTATAAACTTATATATAAAATATACTTTATACTTATATATATTATACATAAAATATACTATATACTTAAATATAAAATAACTACATGACAAGGGAGATGGCTCAAGTGGCTGAGCACATGTCCAGCATGTATAAGACCTTATGTTTAGTCTCTTAATTGCTTAATCCAAGGGTATTACAAGTGTCAATCCAGTGGTTCCACCAACATGAGCACCACAAATGACTAGCTAAGATCTCCTATGAAAAAAATCACTGGTTCTTTAGGGAAGGGATACCCACAGTGTTCCAGACATGGCCATGACTAAGTGGTTCTGTGCAAGTAACTTAGCCTACTCTCCATCACTGTCAGTAATGATAGTAACATTACAATTCATAATGTTATTGCTAGACTTAAACATGATAATATATTTAAAGTGTTTAGGGCAGTGATTAGCAAACAAGAGGTGTTCCAATAGTTATTCAACTAACAATATTCACCACTGTGTGGTAATTGATTGCTGGAGATAGAGTGGTTAGAGAAAATAAGACAAAAATTCCTGACTTCATGGAGATGTGGAAGAGACTAACCAGTGTAACCAAAATTAAAGTAAGCAATGAGAAGAACCAGAAAAAACAAAGTGAGGGAAGTTGTGTGGAACCATTTGGGGAGAGCTCCCTGAAGAAGCAGCTTTGGAATTGGGCCTTATAGGAGGTGGTAGGCAGCTCTTATTGGCTGGCATCTATGCATACTGGGAATTGAAGAAGGGAAAAGGAAGTAAAGTGAAAGAGAGAAAATAGAATTAATATACTGATTCCTATGTTTTATTTGAGGTTTTGAATGGTTTTGAATTAATAACTTTCTGTAATTTATTTTATTTTTAAGAGCCCCAGGCTCTATTGACTGATCTGGCTGGGAGGATACTCTCACTTTTTGTTTTGCTTTTGAGTCACACTAAGCAGTGCTCAGGGGTTACTTCTGGGGCTCTGTGCTCAGAAATAATACTTGGTGATACTCAGGGAACCATATGGAATGCTAAGGATCGAACCTGTTTGCCACATGCAAGAAAAAGTACCTTTCCAACTGTAAAATCTCTCCAGCCCCTACTCTCACTTTCAAATGATAAACCTGAAATTCAAAGTTGCCTATGGTCACAAATGCATGGTAAAATTATTATTGGAATCAGATTTTTCAGGTTCCAATGTTTATGTTTATTGTACATTATACTATAATTAAAAGTAGTAACTTCAGTTTAAATGGAAAGGGATAGAAACAGGGAAGAAACTTATATATACTGAATGCATAAAAAATAAATCATGGGAACAATAAATCAAAGGTTTTACATATATAAAAACAAGTTAAATAAAAACCCAGCAGGATGCTGCTTTTCAGAAAACATGATGTGGCCAGTTTAGGTCTGCCAAATTTGAGTTGGTTAACCAAATCCTTGTGAATTTTTACTAACAAATTAATTTCTCCCTCATGCTGCTGGGCATTCAATTCAGTAAATGTTTCACATAGCTCAGACCACTGAGCCTTTCCATGGCTTACTTAAATTATAAACATGAGCTTGGGAATAAGAAATTCATCCTGTTATCTGAAATGCTCATATATACAAAAATAGTCAAGAATGCTAGGAACCGTGATAAGCTGAGAGCTTTTGTTAATTAAGGGAGTGTTTTGAAAAGTCATTGATGAAGTGGTTATTCCTGAGGAATATACAGAGATGATGGAGTGAAAGGGAAGTGAAATGTATGTTGGGAAGAAAACAGAAAAGGTTAATTAGAGATATAAAATATGTGATACAGTGTCAACAACACAGAGAAGCGTTTCAGCCGGAAGGCAACATGACCCTGGCTGAAGTTGGAAAGTGTGAGTATGCACTCAGGTCCCAACACTGTAGCCCGATTTCTGGTCACATTTGTGTACTACAAGAGCAGGAGGATCGGTATTGATAAGGTTCAGCAGTCTCAGTCAGTCCCTGTGGGGATGCTGGTAACATGGCAGATGGCAAGGGTTCAGCCAAAGGACAGACAGCAAAGGAATAGTGATGGAGCAGCCTGTGAGGGCACCAGAGAGCAAGTTGCTGGCAAGGGTGTCAATGATGGGGTGGACAGCAGGGCTCGCTTTATAGGAGGGGCTGGCGAGCCACCTGTGACAGGAAGACCAATGGGAAAGGCACAAGAGAAAAGTTAAAAAAAAAAAAATCAGCTGGGGCCCGGGAGATAGCATGGAGGTAAGGCGTTTGCCTTTCATGCAAGGGGTCATCGGATCGAGTCCCGGTGCCCCATATGGTCCCCGTGCCTGCCAGGAGCAATTTCTGAGCATGGAGCCAGGAGTAACCCCTGAGCACTGCCGGGTGTGAACCAAAAACCACAAAAAAAAAAATCAGTTGGATATCAAGGGTTGGTACAGAAACCAGAAATCATGAGAAAGGTCCAAGAGCAAATATGTGTGGTTGAAATTAAAATCTATTATGACTGCTATGTCAGTTTGGACATAGGCCAGTGGTTCCTAGAGCTGTATGTATACTGCAGGACTCTGGGGGAACAGGGCGATGCCTATGAGGCTGTATGATTTGTTCATGCTAGTGGAAGGATGAAGTAAAGTAAAATTAAAGCTAAGTGGGAGATTCAAGTATGCCTATGGCAGAGGACCCTTATACATGAGGATCTTAGGATAGACTGCTCCCTAGAAGTGCAGAAACAGATGATGATATGGCCAGTGAAAGACAGTAACAAGTACCAGAAATGAGGGCCAGGCGCATGCTCAGAGCACAGTGTATTTATGCATTATTTCATACAACTTAAATCAGGTGTTCATATTTGAATGTGCTGTAGCTACTCAGACAGCCCACTGTTTTTTTTTTTTTGTTTTGTTTTTGTTTTTGTTTTGGGCCACACCCGATGACGCTCAAGGGTTACTCCTGGCTATTCGCTCAGAAGTCGCTCCTGGCAGGCACGGGGGACCATATAGGGAACCGGGAGATCGAACCACGGTCCGTCCTAGGTTAGTGCTGGCACCTTATCTCCAGCGCTACTACCCGGCCCCCAGCCCACTGTTTTTCATGCTGAATAAATTACCTTTTCTTCCATTTCATAATACACTCCAAATATTGGGCTGGCAGAATAGACTTTGTGAAGTGAATTGATTTCCTTCACTGACTCTTGTAGTTTTTCCACAGGATCTATTTTAAAGCCAAGGACGTAGCCTCCACTCTTAAAAAAAAAAACCAAAAAGACAGTCCAAAGAAGCAAGCCTGTAACTGACGTTTTTAGTAAAATAAACTAAAGCTTTAGTTGTTCTTATTTTTAGATAATACAGATTTTACATAATTTAACTAGTTATTTCAAAATGTAAAAATAAATAGCAGGGGCTGAAGCCATAGTACAGCAGGTAGGGCGGCATTTGCTTTGTACATGGCTGACCCAGGTTCAATCCTCAGCATCGCATATGGTAATCTGAGCCTGCCAGGAGTAATTTCTGAGTGCAGAGCCAGGAGTAACCTCTGAGCACTGCTGGGTGTGACCCAAACCCCCCCCCCAAAAAAAAAAAACAACAACAAAAAAAACCAGCAGACCTAAATTTTTCCAGAGGTAGGTCTGAAAATAAAAAAAGATTATTTTTTGCTTGTTTTGTTTTTGGGCCACACCCAGCAGTTCTCAGGGGTTATTCCTGATTCAGAAATATTTCTACAGGGTTGGGGACCTACATGAGATGTCAGGATCAAACCCGGATTGGCTGTGTGCAAGGCAAGCACCCTATCTGCTATGCTGTGCTCTGGCCCCAAGAAATAGAAATATAAACATCAGAAAAAAAAAAAAGAAATATAAACATCAGAGGAAGCAAGGGATACTCTCTTCAAACGTATGATTCCCTCTCTTTGAAGAACGAGGGAGAAATTCTGACCATAAATTTCTACAGATTTTTGTAGAGGAGTGTTAAAAACTTAAATAGCATAATATAATAGTTAAGAATATATACTTTGTATTAAAAGCAACTGCCTTTGGGATCAAATTCTGGTTTTTTGTTTTGTTTTGTTTTGTTTTTTTTGTTTTTGAGTCTCACCCGGCAATGCTCAGGGGTTACTCCTGGCTCCATGCTCAGAAATTGCTCCTGGCAGGCACGGTGGACCATATGGGGCACCGGGATTTGAATCGATGACCTTTTGCATGAAAGGCAAACGCCTTACCTCCATGCTATCTCCCGGGCCCCCAAATTCTGGTTTTATAAGTAATTTCTAGATGATACCAGGAAATTAACTTTCTTTAGTCTTTCTAAGCCCTGATATTCCAATCATTTAGGTAATTAACATGTTATATTACATTAAATTATATATGACACTTGGTACGGTTTCTAGAATTTTATAAGCTCTTACTAAATGGCAACATTGGTCTATAGGCCTAGGTAAGGAGTGAGTAGACACTGATGTTTAAACTTAGAAGTGTTTGTATATATATTTAGTTATACTAACAACTATCATGACACTGGTAGTGAGTGAGATAAATAGAATGCCTGTTTCAAAGACAGGCAGGGGGTGGGGAGGAAGTAGATGAAGGGCATTGGTGGTGGAAATGTTGCACTGGTGAAGGGGGTATTCTTTTTTATAATTGAAGCTCAACTATAAACATGTTTGTAATCATGGTGCTTAAATAAAGATATTATTATTATTATTATTTTTTTTTGGTTTTTGGGTCACACCCGGCAGCGCTCAGGGGTTACTCCTGGCTCCATGCTCAGAAATTGCTCCTGGCAGACATGGGGGACCATATGGGGCACCGGGATTCGAACCGATGACCTTTTGCATGAAAGGCAAATGCCTTACCTCCATGCTATCTCCCGGGCCCAAATATAGATATTATTAAAATATTTTATTTAAATTTATTTCCACCCAAACCTTTGAGTTTGGGTAGAAATAAATCTACTCAATATGAATGCATATTGAGGGTATGGCATTGTATAATTAGATACAATGTAATTTGTATATAGAACCTCAGGGGATGTCTGCATATTGGTTTCTCATAGACTCTCTTGTGAATCATTCAGACCTGGAATCAAGCCTCAAGCTGAATACTTCTGAGTCTTGAGACTGTAGGCAGGATTCCCAACTTCTCTAACACCTTAGTTTCCTTTATAGTAGAAAATATAATAACTGTATCATATGCTGTGTGAAGTGAGATCATGCATGATAAGTACGGTGAGTTGATAGTTATTTGAATTAAAGGAAGGATCAGAGATAGTAGAGGAGATAAGATTCTTGCCTTGCATGTGGCTGACCCTAGTCAGCACCCTGGTACCACATATGCAAACACTGGCAAGGACTACTGCTAAGTATAGATCCAGGAATAGCTATAGTGGCCCCAGCCCTTCTCTCCTGCAAATCACCCAGAAATGTAAAGCAGATGTCCCCATAGCGACCTGGGCTCAGTCAAAATCAACAAGGTTGGTATAACTGGATGAAACATGAATGATTAGTGCTAGAGTTCACTACTATGCAGTTTGTTTTATTCAAGAAAACAACAGCGGGGAGCGGGGAGGGAGATAGCATGGAGGGAGGGCCTTGCATGCAGAAGGACAGTGGTTCAAATCCCTGCATCCCATATGGCCCCCTGAACCTTCCAGGAGCAATTTCTGAGTGTAGAGTCAGGAGTAACCCCTGAGTGCTGCTAGGTGTGGCACCCTCCCCCCAAAGAAAACAATAGCAGGGGTTGGAGCGATAGCACAGCAGGTAGGGTATTTACCTTGCATGTGGCCAACTCGGACCAATTCGGGTTCAATCCCTGACATCTTATATGGTCTCCTGAGCCTGCCAGGAGTGATTTCTGAGTGCAGATCCATGAGCACCACTGGATGGGGCCCAAAACCACCCCTCCAAAAAAAGCCAAAACAAAACAAAAAATACCAACAGCATCACTGCTGATGGCAAATTTTAGTTTTAATTTTTTGGCTACACCTGGTGATGCTCAGGGCTTACTTGTGGTTTTGTGTTAAAGTTCACTCCTGGGAGAGTTTTTTTTTAGATTGTCTTTATTGTTATTATTATTATTATTATTTTATATATATATATATTTTTTTGGTTTTTCGGGCCACACCCATTTGGTGCTCAGGGGTTACTCCTGGCTAAGCACTCAGAAATTGCCCCTGGCTTATGGGATGCTGGGGGATCGAACCGTGGTCCTTCCTTGGCTAGCGCTTGCAAGGCACACACCTTACCTCTAGAGCCACCTCACCGGCCCCATGTCTTTATTATTTTTAAGTTGCAATATACATAGTTTAATTCAAACAACAACAACAAAACATTCAATCAAGTGAAAAGTAAAAACTGAACAATAAACGAAACACTCCAAAACCAAAATATTTTCCATTGAAAACAAGGTTTCATTACTACCTTACTGCAATATTTTTATGTGTGACTAGCCTACATACCCCATGTTTTCTGTAATCATGCAGATGTGAAGTTTAAATGATTAAAGGAAGTTGAAATGATTAAATGCATGGATAGTCTACTTATTGCAGAGAATCATTTCACAAGGCAACCAAACTCTGTTTAGAGAACAAAATTATGCCGGGCGGTGGTACTAGAGGTAAGGTGCCTTCCTTGCCTGCGCTAGCCTTGGACGGACCGCGGTTTGATCCCCTGGTGTCCCATATGGTCCCCCAAGCCAGGAGTGACTTCTGCGCACATAACCAGGAGTAACACCTGAGCGTCACTGGGTGTGGCCCAAAAACCAAAAAAAAAAAAAAAAAGAGAGAACAAAATTATTTAAAAATTCTCCAAGTTATTCATTTTAGAATCTCTGAACCTTAAGATGTTCCTCCTGCACAATGCCAATCTCTGGCACATTTTCTTCCCTTGGTCACCCTGAGGTTGAATAGCTTTTCATACACCAGATGTTCAATAACAGTATCGTTATAGGCAAATTTCAAAAACCAAAAAAAAAAAAATTGAAATGTAGTCCAAGTTGGTCACATGCAAGGCAAATTTAACTATCTCTCCAACTCTCACTTCAAATTATTTTATTTTTTAAATTAATTTATTTAAAGAAAATGCATTATATAGTTGACATAACTGATAATAATACATTTTTAGGGAGCCCTCAACTTTTTTTTTTT